>JANHJO010005881.1:0-11945 GCA_032468235.1 Pseudoxyrhopus heterurus | reverse complement strand
CAACCCACTCTCTTTAGTTTTATCTATGAACTCAAAAAGCAAACTGAAGAATCTGAAACAATGTGTTTACATTATAAAAGGAATGTTTTTTTTTTCAGATAAGACTAAATAAGAGACAATGGAAATGTGTAAGTAACATACGTGTGTCTGTATATGTGTGAAAGAATGGTATGGGACGTGCTCAAGTTTACAAATGAATATAAACAACAATTTTATTTCTTTAGTAAAACCAGGGATGTCTGCAGAAGCACAGTACAGTTTCTAGACTGGAAAAATAACTTCGTTACCTGAGATGAAACAGTCTCCTTTTGCCACTTAGTGAACAAACAGATTTTGAATTGAAGAAAAGATCCATAAAGGGAAAAATGATAGATAGATAGATAGATAGATAGATAGATAGATAGATAGATAGATAGATAGATAGATATCCCTATGTATAGTTTAAGCATGCATGTCATATGCTCACAATTTGTGTGCTTGCCAGCCATCTCACATTTGCAATGTCATAGCATCACACAATCACCATTTTTTAACAGTCAGTGCTAGCTTCCATGACTCAAATCAATGGGAAAGGCAACAGATGGGTTGCAAATGGCAATCTTACGATTGCAGGATGCTGTGACCATGCAGGATTTGTTTTAACACCAACTGCTGCAACTGCCATTGTAAGTTGGCACAATCATGTGACATTGTGCTTTATGTGGATATCACTTAACAATAGAGTTGACAGTTCAAATTGCCATACTTGAACAAGGAGTAGCTCTATGAATAATGCAATAGATTAGCATGTTTAAAAGAACTATTTATATACAAAAAAATTTCCCTGCTAAACATTCTCACTTTATTTTACATGTTTGGTCATGTAATGCGTATGTTTCATTTCTATATATTCATGAATTTAAAACACCAGCAAAATTCTATCTACCATACACACACTTGCAGGAAAACGGGGCATAAAATGCAATTTATTTATGTAATTTATGCAAGGCATACATGTAATACTGAATATCTGCATGCCTTTCTCTTCTTCCAGCAAATGAAACTAAGCCCACATCAGCACCTCCAGAATATTCAGGCCCAGCTTATTCACCTCCACAAGTCGTGCATCCTCAGTATGGACCAGCATTTCCAGGTAATAATAATCTTTATTATAATCACTCATCAGAATTCAGTGATTTAGCAAAAATAAAGTAACAGAACAGTTTCTATTATCTTTCAAATAAGTAATAAAACCGCATAAAATTGCAAGTCATTAAAGGAATCCAGGTATTGTACTATTGTATATTATTTGTCCTACACTGTGTAAATTTACAGAATGTCATATTTAAAAGAAACAAAATTGTAATGATCTGAGCTATTCTAGGAAGGTCATCAAAGTTGTATAGGAGACCTGTTGGTGCAGTGCTTAGAATGCAGTATTGCAGGCTGACTACCCACAGCCAGGAGTTGGATCCTGATCAGCTCAAGGTTGACTCAGCCTTCCATTATGCCGAGGTTGGTAAAATGAAGACCCAGATTGTTGGGGACAATATGCTGACCCTGTAAACCACTGAGTGAGGGCTGCAAAGCATGAAGTGGTATATAAGTCTAAGAGCTATTGCTATAGTATCTTTTCTATTGTAATTGATGAAGATAATCATGGCATATGGAATGTAGTTTATATAAAACTAGCGGTTAACCCAGCTTCGCCCAGGTATCCTCGAGGCTGATAAAGCCGGGGAAGAGAGAGTGCGGTGGAGCCGTTGCCAAGAGCACCTGGCCAGCTGAGAGGATGAGACTCCAGAGCAGCAAAAGCAGCTGCACACCCTGAAGAGTTCAATCCAGTTCCTCTGAGCACCCCCAAATTGCCTCCAATCAGGAAATGTTGGGAAGGGGAGGGAACATCCATCTGCCTTGCAAACAGGCTCTTCCTCCATGCCTTGCACGAAGCTGCCGTGGGGAAGAGCCAGCTGCCCACTCACTGGAAAATCTAGGGACGCAGACAGTGGTGGGATTCAATTTTTTTTACTGTGGGTGTGGCTTGGTAGGCGTGGCTTGGTGGGTGTGGCTTGGTAGGCATGGCAGGGGAAGAATACTGCAAAATCCCCATTCCCTTCCCACTCCTTAGCCCTGTAAAATGGAAAAAAACAAAAGGAGATTTCTTCTAACAACCGGTTCTCTGAACTTCTCAGAAAGTTGACAACCTGTTCTCGCAAATAGGTGCAAACTGGTTGAATCCCACCACTGGACTCAGAGAAAGAACTACAGGAGTGGGAGGCAAAAGAGGGGTCGGGGAACACCTGTGAGTATAGGCAGAGTGCCTTGGGTGCCCTTGCAAAGGATGCCCTGGCAAGAGATGCAGCATTGCAAATGCCATTGGCGAGGATAGGAGCCGTGCACGGGGTAGAGATGCACATCAGATCCCTCCCCATCCCCGGCTTGCAAAGGGAACCATGGAAAAGGTGTGCATGGCCCAACCTCGTCCCGCCGCTGCCTCCTCCTTACGGGCGCTGCCTCCAGAGCCCCCTGGAAAGCCTGTAGTGCACATGCACTATGCATGGTGTAATGCTTCTCTTTGGTGCCTCTTGTGGACTACTGTGAAGGCATTGCCATTATAGGCACTATGAGGAAAGTCCTGGGGGTTGGCACTTCAGCACTGTTTTTAGGGGGCAAAGATGCCTCAGCAGCGTGTCTGACCCCCACAGTGTTTGTCAATGGAGGGTAAGGTATCTGCATGGCAAGTTTGTTTCAGATTGGTCCAGCCATTGAAGAGCGTATATGGCACATACATACACACACACACATATACACACACACACTCCGCTTTATATATAGATAGATAGATAAGCATATATTTGTTCTTTCTTGCTTTTCCTATAGTCATTTTATACTCACTTCAATCCCTTAAGACCATAAGCTGAGAGATAATTCTTGCTCTAAAGAGATTTAGGTGAATGGATGTTTTTGTTACTTAGCTATGTTTCCTAGTATAATTGCAGCATTGGAAACTTCATTTATTTGATTCAAATTGATATGTCTGATTCTGGCCACCATATAGGAACAGTATAATAAGAAGTAAGAAACAACAAAACCAAATTGGTACAAATTAAAAAGAAGAACAAGGTGGTAAACCTATCACATATTCCAAAACATTCCACCAACTTCTAACATCTAGGAAGCACTAGCCAGACCCTTGATGTGTTCAGAAATGTAAAGATACTTTTTACCTAATGGATCCATGTTAAGTTACAGTTTTAAACATAAAGACTAATGAATCTCCACCCCGGAAGTAATAAACCTTCTTGCTTAAAATTTATAGTCACAAATAATAGGGATGAACATCATTTCAGAAGTTTGGAGCAGGGGTAAACACTGCTTAAAGAGGCCAAGTCTTTTCCTGGGCTCATGCAATAGCTGTATGATCCTAGGAAAAGTTTGAGTTAAGGAGGCGCCAACAGGGAATGAGAAGGTGCTTCAGAGCAAGTATGAGTCCGTGGTAAGAGCCTCATCTCAGATGTATTTTGCCTGGAATTGGGCAGCTACTGCGTGAGCCCAGGAAAAATACAGCTACTTTAAGAAAGTGATAAAAAGAGTGCATGTTTGTCAATCTGCACTTCAAAGAATCCTTTGTCTACTAAATATCTTTTAGAAAAAAAAGTAATATAATCACTTATTGGGAGATGTGCAAAGTATTAGTTTGACAAAGTACCTCCTTTTGAAGCATTCAAGCAATTGCTTGTTTGCTATTCTGTGTGCATGCAAAGATAGTACTTATGGGGAGTACTATCTCTAGATAACTTGTGCACAGGAATAGTTTTGATGCAATTGCATAACAAGGCATAGCTGGTTTAGTGCTTAAAAAAGAGGTGCTTCTGAAAGACAGAATTTTGAATTTGGTGCACAGTAGGGCTATGCAATGCTTTGAACTGCATAGAATGGTGTGTTGAAAGGTACAGGGGCACAATGACTACACTTGTCTGCATCTCTATAAAATAGCTGAATTGTGATCCTAGGAAAAGACGTAATTGCTTTAAGACATTGCAGACAGGTGCTATGTTCACACTCCATCTTTTGGAAATTGAAGCCAAAGCATTGCATGTCTCTATTAATTAAACTCTGAATAATTTTCAAATGTTTCAACTGGTGCCATTACCTGGCTGATTTCATCTGCACTTGAAACTAAGCACAATCATGCCTAGTTAGTATGTGAATGGGAAACCACTGTACATGGGAATATCAGAGTTGTATGTTAGACAAGGAAGGAAAAACAGAAAAAGAAAAACCAACATGGAAGAAGGCAATGGGAAACCATTGTGGTATTGCTGTCAACTAAATGCCATGGTTATGTCTGTGAAGTCACTAGAACTCAACTTAATGGCATACATATTTAATTTAAACCTAAAGAGTTCAATCATTTGGAGATCTCCAATACATAAGCCCACAATAAGGTATTTGTGAAAATATTTGTTTCATTTCTGTTGATTTTTTTTTTCAAATTTCATCAACCAAGTCCTTTGCACCCTCTGGTGGATATTTTGCTCTTTATTAAAAGTTTGGGTGCGTCATTCTTCATATTTTCCCAGTAGTGCAGCTACTTTAATTTTATTGTTAACTTGGCATCGACAATGTGTAATGTAGAATTATACTGTGCTTCATTGATTCTTATGAAACGGCCCTGCCAAAGTATATCCAGATATTAAAGGTCTTTAAAATAAGGCTTTCAGCAGTCTGAAATTCAAAATAGCTGTCTAGAAGTTTTTTTTTTTAATCCTCTTTAATTTTCTTAGTTCAAGCAAATCCACCTCCACCCATCGTCTGGATGCCGCCGCCACCTCAGATCCCCAAGTGCCCCCGTGGATTGGAATATTTCAGCCAGGTATATATCACTCTTATTTTCAATTTATTCTCTTGCTCCTTTGTAGAGAAGCATGGGATCCCACAAATACCTTAGTCACCAGTAAAATATGAAACTAATTTTTGAACTAGGGAGCATATAGGTAGTCTTCAACATACAACACATTGTTTAGTGACCGTTTGAAGTTACAATGGCACTGAAAAAAATGACTTATGATCAGTGGTGGAATTAAAAATATTTTACTACTGGTTCTGTCGGCGCACGCTGTTCAATTTTTTAAAAATACACTTTTTCCTGTTAAATTGCCAGGCTACTTCCTTTAAAACATTAAGTATATCTCAATTCTCTAAGGTTCAAGCAATATTTTATAGTTGCTGATGGATTTTTTGAGTAACATTTCTCTGCAGACTACAACACATTTGGGCTTGACAGTTCATTGCATTGCACTTCACTATAAAAGAAATCAGTGATGGATTGCTTTTATATTGCCATTTGTTGTTTTTGCACCCCCGAGCAATAAACATAAATAATATTCATGAGTATTAACATTTATGTTTTTTTAACAATTTATTTATATATTTTCCTTAACATACATTAATACTTTATGAACAGCGTATTGTCTGAGTGCATTTGCTTAACATAATAGTATATAATTTAATAATATATTAAACATAAACCATACATAATAATATTTTTCCAATTTCTAATTTCTACTTCTGTTATCCAACCGTTGATAGAATAAATCCCATGTTTGAAAGTATTCTGTATCTTCTTTATCTTTTATCTTCAATGTCAACCTACCCATTTCTGCACAATTTCTAAGTAGGTAAACATGATCAATGTAGGATTTGCCTACTCAGTTGTACAGGCAATTGCAATAGAAACAACTAGCAATTTAAACCTGTGTGCAAGTGGAAGAGCATTTCTAATTGACAGCAGACCTGGAAAAACAATCTCTTTTGGGAAAGATTGGTAGATTATCTCCTGGCACAATACTTATTCTTTAAATTGCCCACGGTACATAGAATTCTTTTGATTATGCATTGTAGAAAATTCAGAGGATAAGTTAAATTATGCTCAGGCCAAGCACTGGAACTGGTCAGAAATACCAGGTTCTGACACCAAGTTCTAACTTCTCTTCCATGAGTGCATGCAGTTTTGTGAATTTTTTTTACATATCTTTAAGAATTTATTTAAATATAATGAATGTGGAATAGCAACTGGACACTGAATAGATAAACCAGAAATACGTTTTGACATGTACTGCCATTCTATCCTTTGTTTGGGGAAATTAAAAAACACCAAGCAAAATAGGTAATAGTGTTTCCTGGCTGTAGCATGCATTATGTAATCTGCATAAATAACACCAATAAAATGGCAGAGTTATTAAGGCTTTTGAAAATATTTATAGTCATAGGATAATCCATCATTTAATGTTTGTAAATATTTTTTCAGTTTTAATACTTGTGTCTTATTTATTTTTTATGATGGCAACAGCTTGATCAGATAACAATTGAACAGCAGATGGAGCTCATGGAAAGTGCGTATGTTGCTTTATTATTATTTCAATGATTACTGGGGATTAGGAAAAGATATAATTTAATAAATCTGAAATATTTATTCATAGATATTATTTATTGACTGTGTACCCTATACATGATCCACAATGATACTTATCCAATAAATTATTATTATTTTATTATTATTATTATTTACAAGATTTATATACCGCCCCACTCCCGTAGGACTCAGGGCGGTGTTATTTGGGGTCTTACAATTGTTTGGGAATAAAATTAGGGAAGAGTGTATGGTAAAAAAAAATTTGTTTGGTCATATCTGGCCTTGTTCTTTTTAAGGTTATATTAGAGATGGAGATTTATAAATATCCCAGAGTCACGTAAATGAGATGGATGGTATAAAAATGTGATAAATAAAAATAAATGTGTTAATGAAAACTCATTAGGTGCTGGGAGAGAGCAGTAAGGACGCGACAGTCTACATGGCAATTTATTTATCAAATTTTGAAACCACCCATTTCCCTCACCAAGGGATTTTGAGCGGTGTACAAATAAAAACATTAAACATAAAAATGGTATATAAAATTTAAAAAGAGGGTAAGGGTGATTAAAATTCAATATTAACGTTAAAGGGGAAGACTTTCATGGCACTAACCAGCCCCATGGCTGCATGTTCCTCTGTGTGTCCTAAGCAAGCTACAGAATTATGTTTTCACACCTTTCTGAAAGGCCAGGAGAGTGGGAGCCCCCTCACCTCGGTGAGGGGAAATGTTCCAGGGAATGGGACAAATGGCAGAAAAGGCTATCTTCCTGGACCCCACCAGTTGGAATTTTTTGACTGATGGCATCCACAAAATACCTTCTCTGGCTGACCAGATGGAACTGCCTGGTGAAATTGGATGTCAACATACTGTATCATGTGTTATGGAATTGAATATTTCTAAAGCTGGTTTCTCTTTTTTCTCGTTTCCTATTAATGATAAGCATTTAGATTCACTTAATTGTAATGTTTTTGCTTCTTTTTCAGTGATAAGTGGCTTAGAAACTTGCAATAGGTATGAAGTAAAAAATGCCATGGGGCATTGGATATACTTTGCAGCTGAAGAAAATGATGACTTCAACCTGAATTGTTACGGCCCTTTGAGATCGTTTACCATAAAACTCTTTGACAGTACAAACCAACCAGTAATGCAATTGTCAAGAGAGTTCCATTGCTCCAGTTGCTGCTGTCCTTGTATTTGTTGCCTGCAAGAGGTAAACAGCTTTTCTCTTCCCGTGTCCAACTTTTTATTCTTTCTGTTAAATCGGTTTCTTTATCATCAAGAGAACAGCCATTGTGAATTCCTTCTAGTGCAACTTCCAACAACTTGGCAAGTCAGTTGTGTCTTTCTCTACATGTTTTAGAGTATTTCAAAGGATTAATTTTACAGCTTTGTTTCAATTAGGAAGCCTTCTAACAACTAGATAGACCAAATATTTACAAAAGCATTTGCAAGCTTTTGAATTTCCAGAAACTTAGCATCAGGGAAGATGATTAAAATTTCAGGAAGAAAGTCATTACAGAAGGGGGTATGTATAGCTAATATTATATTCTTTCATCAAATGTGAGAATAATTGTGAGGCAAGGACATTGCAGAATATCAGGAAAACAAATAGTATTCTGTTACCAAGCAATAATTAGTGCGTTCCTTCATTTGTGGAAAAATAAAATTCAGCTACTAATGATTGCATCCATAATAAACAGATCCTTTTATTGTTTAAGGGCAGGACCATTCTTTGTTCTGAAGCTACATTATGATAGTGATAATTACAGCTCTCTTAAGTTTATTTCCACCTGAACATACATTTATCATGTTTCAAGCAACCATTTTTCCTTAAAGCCTGATTCTTTTATCAACTGTTAGGCAAAAGGGTACCTGTTATACTAGACGATATATGACACATAGAAATATTAACATAACACAGAAAGAATAAAACTATTTTTACAATAAAACTTGTGAGATAATAAAATTCCTTGAGTCGGTCAGTCAGTCAGCAGTGTGCTGCTACTGCCAAAAAAGCCAACACAGACTGCCCCAACAGAGGAATAGCATCAAGATCACAGGGAGTGATAGCTACAGTACCTCTATACTGCACTAGTGAGGGCATATTTGGAATATTGTGTCCGTTCTGGTCACTACGATACAAAAAAGATGCAGAGGCTTTAGAAAAGAGTGCAGAAAAGAGCAACAAAGATGATGATAGTATCTAGAGGTTAAATTGTATGATGAATAGCTAAGCAAACTAGGTATGTTTAAGAAAGAGAAGGCTTGGGGGAGACATTATTCTCCATAGCACCTGAGGGCAGGGCAGGATGCAATGGATGGAGAGAGATGCAACCTGGAAAAAAGAAGGAATTTCCTGATAGTGAACGTGATTAATCAGTGGAACAGCTTGCTTCCCAGAGTTGTAAGTGTTCCGTCACTGGAAGTTTTCAAGAAAAGATTGGACAACCATTTGTCTGGTCCTCAACTTATGATCATAGTTGAACCCAAATTGATGTTGCTAAGAGAGAAACTTGTTAAGTGAGTTTTGTCCCATTTTATGACTTTTCTTGCCACATTTGTTAAGTGAATCACTGGCTTCCCCATTGACTTTGCTTATCAGAAGGTTGCAAAAAATAATCACATGACCCCGTGACACTGCAACCATCATGAATGTGAGACAGTTGTCAAGCATCCAAATGTAAATCATGAGACAATGGGAATGCTGTAATGGTCTTAAGTGTAAAAAATGGTCATAAGTCACTTTTTTCATTGCTGTTGTAACTTCAGATGGTCACTAAGTGAACTGTTGTAAGTTGAGGACTACCTGTATAAGGACTCCTGCCTTTGGCAGACGTTTGGACTAGAAGACCTCCAAGATCCCTTCCAGCCCTGTGATACTATGAGATTTTAGTTTGGCATTTAGAGTTTGTGAGATTTAGGGGACAAAAGCCAACGGCATAGTCACAATTTCATTGTCCCAATAGACCTCTTGGGTTTTTAAAGGAATTACAAATACCTAGTAATTTCTTTAAAATTTCTATTATCTCATGCTGGATTTGACCTGCTCTGAAAAAGAGATTTGGCTACAATGGGTATCATATTTGAGCACCCATCTGATAATTGAAGAGAGAGAAGTTCCCTATGTGATCTAGAAAAATTATAAAAAGTGGGATGAATTTACTTCACTTACAACTTTGTCTCTGTAGACATGAATGACCCAAGTGGATACATTCATCCTTAATGGGAAAATTGGCCTTCCAGCATGGCAGTTGCAATACATGAATGGATATGATAGTAAATAGTTCTAAAGTAGTCAAATGGCTTCATATTAACATCTAAGCACATCTAAATCATTTGGTATGTGTATATTGAGAATTTGTTTCAGCATATCTCTTCAGCATATCTCTATATTGCACTGGAAGACAAACGTCTTCCTACTGCAGGAAGGCAAGACCTCATGAACCTTTTTGGGGGTTAGACAGGAAGGATGGTAAGATACTTAAGGCTACGATTTACCTTCTCAGGTATATTTCTGTTCTCTCTATATTATCTGTTAGTTTTGTTAAATAAGATCCTCAAGTCTTCTTATTTTAACCTTCAGCATTAGTGTACTCTGATTTTGACTATGAATGAATGAAATCTTGTTTATGTACTTTTGTGCTAGATAAAATTATAAATCTACCTTTTGTATTAACTGGGATTTCTCTCTCTGTCTTTCTCTTTTAGCTTGAAGTTCAGGCACCTCTAGGCAACATCATTGGATATGTGAAACAAAACTGGCATCCATGCCTACCAAAATTTACTATCCAGAATGAGGCCAGAGAAAATGTTCTTAAAATTACTGCACCTTGTGTGCCTTGCCAATGCTATCAGGATGTTAATTTTGAGGTAAACAAACCCTCCATTTATTATTTATTAGTAAGGCTTTAGACCTGGATTATCTATATCTATAAAATAGAAGTGTGGGTGTATATGTTTGTGGGTATGTCCTGGAAAGGCTCCACCCCTGCACCAATCATGCCCAACCTTACCATACACATTCTTTACACTCTGGAGAGGTTCACGAACCACATTGGGGCTTCTTTCACCCCCAAAATTGGTGCCAAAGGGGACATCCCCACTCCTCTGCAGCCACAAACCTCTACTGAGCATGTGCGGAGGCCTCTGGATCTTCCCAGGCAGCAACAGGCAGATCAGAGGCTCTCCAGCCAATAGAGGCAAGGCAGGCAAACCGGGCAAAGTACACTGGGAATTCCTGCTTCCACCATGCTGCAGCAAAGCAAAAATACCCGGGCAAAGCCAGGTTATCAGCTAGTACAATATAATACTACAGTAGAACCTCTGGTCACGACTATAATTCGTTCCATAACATTGGTCGCAACCCGATTTGGTCGTGACCCGAATCTAATTTTGGAAATTTGGCAGTTACAAAAAAAAAATGGCGTGGAAGGGGAAATCGTCCACAAAAAAAAAAAAAAAAGTGAATTTTTTGGTTGGAACCGGATTTGGTTGTGGTCAGAAGTGTTTGTGACCAGAGGTTCTACTGTATTGGGATATTCTGTTGTAGTCTGCAGCCCCTTCCTCCTCGCCGTGGCACAGGAAGGCTGTTAGAAGGAAATTATAATAGTTCTGCTGTAGTTGTACGTGACGATATATTGGTTCCAAATTGAAAATAAGGCAGTTGTACTTCTTTTAACTCCACCCTGTTCATCTCAATAAATCTTGTTAAAAAAGAACTCTGTGAGAATCATGCCTGAGAAAGAATCACTTCCAATTTTGAGCAATTAATAAATAGCTTGACACTGAATGGGAGTGTTTGAAACTAAAAATCGATTTATTGCACATCCCTGTTTCTCTACTTAACATGTCCTTTCATTAATTCAATCGTGCTACGTTCTGTTTTCAAGCCAGTTGTGGGTCCAACTTGTGAACTGACCCAGCTCACTTTCAACCAAATTGTTAGTGTCAAATATTTTTTCTCAGGTCGAGATATAGGTGTCCTTTCCTAATCACAGTGATGCCAAAAAGATGAAATATGTGTTGCTATATCCCAATACAAACTCCATCCTTTCGTACATGGATTATTTTACAATTTACAGTATTCACTTCCTCAACCTAAGCCATTGTTGTTTATTTATTGGCTTGCTTGCCAATCCTAAGGATCAAGATATGCCTACATTATTTTTCAAACAAATTATTCCCTTAATGTATTAAGTTTCCCAATCCACAGTCAGATTTTCTTTCAACAGAACACTTAAGGAACCAATTCAGACCTACAATAAGCCCCGTTTTATGTTTAAAGTACTTGCGCATCAGTTACAATATGTTCCATGCTGGGAACTAATGAACCAAATAATTTTTGTTCCGTTTAACTTTTTGTTCTAATTTTCAATCAAAAGCTCATAGGAAAACTCGTCAATTCCAGTCCAATTAATGGACCAGCCAAATATCTATGGAGATTGTCAGCCATCCAGGTCACAGTTGTCCCAAAGGCGCTTTTTCAAAAGGTTTTTTTTTGTTTTTCCTTGAAGATGTTTTGCTTCTCATCCAAGAAGCTGCTTCAGTTCT
>JANHJO010005879.1:2035-13316 GCA_032468235.1 Pseudoxyrhopus heterurus | reverse complement strand
CAGATGACCACTAAGCCATGCCCACTAAGCCACGCCCACAGGACCGGTAGTGAAAATTTTTGAATCCCACCACTGATCTTGCCTGAACCAGATTGGTTACAGTGGGAGGAGCAATGAGAAACAGTTAAGGGCGGGAAGAACAGAACTTGGGGATTTTGGCGTGCGATTCTCAGTTCTGGCTTTGCAATACACTTGATCTCTAATAGTCAACTTTACCTTTCTCAACAAATGGAGCCAAGAAAAGTTCCTATTCAGAAGTTTAAGTTATGGCAGGTCCGATAGATACTGAAAACATATTTTCACCCTCTTCTCATTTCTTTCAATGTCGATTTGATGTCTGAATTTAAATCTACCTCAGGGTGCATTCCTATGTCACCTACGTTGACCAGGAAACAGTACCCCTTAACCCAGCTTTTTGGGTTAGTTGAGGTTTAATGGCTGGATTTGCACAATATATGAAGCCTGGTTGATTATGAACTTGGTTCGGATTGGTTTGTGTTTTAGTTTCTCTTTTGCTAGCTGAGGATGTTGTGCAACCAAGGCTATGTGATTAATATATGGTGTTGTGGAGTGAAAGGGCTTAGTGAGTTGTGTGAAGACACTTGGTCATTTCCATGTCATTCTTTCATATTTATAAGATGTAAGTGACTGTCATCTCTGAAATGGTGGAGCTTGGCTTTTAATCTCTTCTTTGAAATTTAGAATTTCAAGAAAATGAAAAAGAATCTTTGTAAGCAAACCACTTCTTTCTCTCATATAAATATACAGTGTGTGTGTGTGTCTGTAAACACACACACACACAATCACACATGGGGGAGAGGGTCAAAGGGAGAGAGAGAGAGAGAGAGAGGGCACAAAACATTTCTCACAACAATTGTATAGAGTTGTAGTTGTTTCCTTGTGTTCTCCATCCCTAATCACATTATGAAACAGAGGGAGATCAATCTCCATTCCTAAATCTAGCATAGATCAATAAATAAAGACCTCTCTGGAGAGCTATTTAACGTATCACACTTTTAGCTGATGTGCAAGAAAAATTTCACCTCGGGATTAATCTGCCTTCTTCAAGATTTCAGGGACCTTCCACTTTGTTCTTTTCAAGCCACTACAGGTTACTAGTCCATAATAATTATTAGTAATAATGTGTGGCTTACAAGCACTTTGTGGCAAGGTCTCCGTAACACACTGACATAGTTTGAAAGAGACATTCTGGTACTGTAACTGGTAAACTCTTAGCCTAGATTACTTTTAATAAGAATTGGGCATTTGATTTTAGAAAGATTTAACTTTGCCTTAAAGGAAAGGATGAAGTTCATCATTAAAATATCCCCTTTTTTTGAAGTTGGTGGCGTGGAAAGATAAAGATAATTTCAATTTCTGTGAAAAATGTCAACATGGAAATAAACACTTTCCTCCATTAGGTTTAAATAATGATGTTAATGGCAAGTGAAAAGCATGCTGACTTTTTAAGAGAAGCAGAAAACAGTAATTATTATATTAGGAGGAAGATATTCAGGAAAGAAAGCTAGCATCTGAGTTGAATATAGGGAGGTAAAGAGTTTTCCCCCCCTTCATCATGTATTAAAGAGAAAAGGAGGGAAGAGACAGGAGGGAAGTTCAAAAGTATTGTTAGAAAGTTTTCCTCCACAGAAAGAATAGTGGAAGCTTTGAACCAACTTCTAGTGGAGGTAGTGGGTCAATCATCAGTAAATGAGTTTAAACATGCTTGGGATAAACACATGTCCATTATCTGACAGTAAATAAATGAATAAATAGATAAATTAAAAGGAAAACAGAAAAAACTCAAAGGGCAGACTTAATAGACCACTAGATATTTTTCTGGCATCAGTTTTCTATATTTCTACGTAAAAACAGAATAGTGACATTTCTAAGACTAATGTAAATTAATGTAGACAACGTATTTAATAAGAAAATAAATATATATCTGTTAGGACAGCGGTCCTCAACCTTTGTGGCTTGGTGGTCTGGCTGGGAGGCGAGAGAAGGGAACGGGGTTCCCTGACCGACAGGCTGGTGCGTACACATATGCGCATGCAGCTTGACAGCAAGCCGAGCTGCACATGCATGTTCGTGCCTGCCAGCCCACTGTTCTTGCAAGGTAAGCTGCACGCATGTGTGTGCTGGCCCACCTATCACGTGGCCCGGTTCTGAACAGAGTGTCAGCCTTGGAAGCCATATTTCACTTGGAAGCTTCGAGGCTGCCACATTTAGTATCTGGGAATTTGGGAGGGGGGATTTCATAGAGAGGTGGAAGACTAGACTCAACAACATTCTTTCTTGGTAAGTCAAGGACATGTTACCCTGTACCTGGAGAGGAGTGTCTGGAGGAATGTCTCCAGTTGGGATGACGTTTTGATTGGGCTATGTGATGAACTGGTGGGTGCAGAGGATGGATCTTTGAATTTCTTTTGGGGAGGGAAAACCCGGAATTCTCACATTCGGGTTTTCCCAGGTGTGCCAATATGACAACTCTAATAAAATGGACCTTTGAAGAATTGCATGTCTCGGAGTTTATTGGTTTGGAGTTTGTTAGTTGAAACGCTGATGTTAGAGGGGTTGGGGACCCCATGTTAAGAGATCAATTGAAGAGTTAAATAGCATATATCTAAGGTATCTGGATATAACAATTGTCAATAACAAAGACAAAAACTCTGGATGGTGGATATTGTGGTACCTGGAGACAGCAGAATACTGTAGGAGAGAAAGAACTGGAGAAAATCACAAAATACAAAGATCTGCAAATAGAAATAGAATGACTGGGGCAAAAGAAAGCAAAAATAATACCAATAGTAACAGGCACCTTGGGTGCAATTCCAAAAAATCTGAAAGGCCATTTGAACAATACCAACATTAACAAACCCAGTCAATTGCAAAAGACAGCATTGCTTGGAATAGTTTATATTCTGTGGCAATCCTTTTAATACCGTCAAATAACAACATTGCCAATCCCGGATCCTTGGGAAGGACTTCAATAGATGGGCAAAAATGTCAAATCCAGTTAAGCCATTCCACTGATTAATTGTTCTAGCTATCAGGAAATTTCTCCTTATTTCTAGGTTGATACTCTCCTTGATTAGTTTTCATCCATTGATTCTTGTTCTGCCTTCTGGTGTTTTGGAAAATAGGTGGACCCCCCTCTTCTCTGTGGCAGCCCCTCAAATATGGGAAGACTGCTATCATGTCTCCTCTAGTCCTTCTTTTCATTAGACTAGCCATAGCCAGTTCCTGCAATTGTTCTTCATATGTTTTAACCTTCATCTTTGTTGTTCTTCTCTGCACTCTTTCTAGAGTCTCAATATCTTTTTTATATCATGGCAATACAGTATTCCAAATGTGATCTTACCAAGGCATTATAAAGTGGTACTAACACTTCATGTGATCTTGATTCTTTTTTTAAAAATATTCTTTATTAGTTTTCGTTAAAAACACATACAGAAAAGAAAATAATAAACATATATAACATAACGCAAACGAAAACAATAACAGAGAAAAAACAAAACAAACAATCATATATACATATAGGGCTTCTACAAGTAAAACTTCCAATTTCGTCATACTACTTTACATCTTCCAATACTTTCCAACCTATAGTTAAACTAGATCTTTCTTGAATCTCTCTTATAGTTAACTATATTTATATTTTCTTTTTTTTGCAACCATTGATACAACGGATCCCAGCTCTGATAATATGTACTTTCCCCTTTATCCTTTAAGGTTAAGGTTAACCTATCCAATTCAGCACATTTTAAAATTTTTCTAATCAAATTTTCTTCCATAGGTACTTCCTCTTGTTTCCACACCTGGGCCAAGGAGATTCGCACCGCTGTCAATATATGAAGTATCAAATACCGGATTTCTCTTTTAACCTTTTCCATCATAATCATAATGTGATCTTGATTCTATGGGGATGTGGAAAGGGTTATTATTTTACAATGTCTTTGCCACAGAGAAATTTAACAGTGCACAATAACTATTAGCAATGGGGAAAGTACAATCTTGGCTCAATATTCCAACAATATCCATCTAGCTATTAACAGTACAGAAGGAGCAGTTTTTTTGAGAAATGGATGCTTTAACTTCCTTTCCCCTGAAGCTTCACTACACTAAGTTGGCTGTGAAGGGGTGGTTAAAGGCCTTCATCCAGTAATCTGGTATAGAGTGGCAATTTTAACTGGGAACATGAGGGATGCTTTAAAATTGTCTCCATCTCTTCCTAGGGTCTCAGTGTAATGGAAATGGCTGTTTTCTGAGAGGTAACACAGTTAGTTGTATTTTTGGCAGTGCCTGTTGTGTCACAAGAATGTGGAAGGAAGGCAAATGGAGAGGGAAGTTCTCAACATCTACCATTCGGAGAAAGAAAGCTTCAAGAATTGAGTACAGCATATGGACTTTAATACATCCATACCTTTCAAATAGTCAGACATCTCAAGAAGGATTTTTCTCTCTGTAGATATTTTAAACGTATTCTAATAACTCTAATAATAATGTATTCTGATAACTCCAAACCTTCCACCAGTAGAACCCCCTTTTTTTTTCATTCATGTAACTGAAAAGACGGAGGGGAACACACTGAGGACAAGTCCCTGACACTTTAAAACTGAGCGGGGAAACATGTCGCCATTCTAATTAAAAACAAAATGGCCTTCAAGACACTGAGTACCTTATATTTCTTTAATCTCAAAATAGCTTATTAAAAACAATTATTATTATTTTTTCCCCCTTCCTTTGCTGACAGCAATGAACTGTGCCTTCATTATTTCAGGCTTTCTGGGTCTTTTTGGAAAAGTAGTTGTAAGTACTGCACACAGTAGGATTATCAAACACACTTGTACCAAAGCAAGATTATATTAATTAGGGTTGTCTGTGCACTTCTACCCTGTAATATAGGCTCCATCCTCTGGCACTCAGCTCATTAATTTCAAAAATGCACGCTACTAAAACTCTTATCTTGGGTTTTTTTTTTTTACTTAATTAAATTATGAAGATGAAACTTAATAAAATCAGAGATTTTAAAATGTCATTCAGGGTACTGCTACAATTAAGAGATCAAATATTCATAGTCTGTGGTACTCAAGTGAGCAAGAACATTTATGACTGGTTTTATTTTTGACTACTTTTTTCCTTGACTGGACACTTTTTCAGATTCAATAACATTATAGTTTGTAAGGAGGACAATTTTCCAGGCAATGATCTAAGTAGCAGCAATTAATTCAGGCAGATTCTTTGGATCTTTTTAGACACAATGAAGATGTGGGCTCTACTCTAGCACGGCACATGTGTGAACCAACCAGGAAGTAAGTAGTTTGATGTGCTATTGGGTGGTAAATAAAGAGCAGCAGAAGTCAGCTCTCTACTTGAGTTGTCAATAAATGGGATTTCAAGTCTATTTAAAGTACCAAGAGTGTGTAGCCCTACCTAGAATAATGTCAGATAATGTCAACTCATGGGACATCAGAAGAAAGACCTTCTACAAGATGTCCCAAAGGCAAAAGGCAACTGGACTTTCTTGGTCTGTTTGACTGAGTTGGGAGTTGTAACATCTAAATGTCTCTAGAGATTCTCTATTATCCAGGTCATGGTTGTCTCAAAGGTGCTTTTTTCAAAAGGCACCTGGACCTTTTTGATTTGTTTTTCCTTGAAAACATTTCATTTCAGTTCACAACTGAAGAAGCTTCTTGGATGAGAAGTGAAACATTTTTCAAGGAAAAAAAGAAAGAAAGAAACAAAGTCCAGTTGCCTTTTGAATAGCACCTTTGAGATAACCATGACCTGGATAATTAAAAATTTCTAGATACATTTAGCCTTCAACAACATGTTATAGTCCCCAACTCAATCAGATGCCAGAGGGTACAAATTAAAATTTACACCACTTTTGCAGGGATTAATAGAAATTGACCCCCTAAATATATGGAAAGCACTATAAGCATACCCTTATCCTATAGATTTAAATAGGAATATACCGGACTAATAGGGATGTGGTGGCTCAGTGGCTAACATGCTGAGCTTCTCGATCAGAAAGGTCGGCAGTTTGGCGGTTCGAATCCCTAGTGCTGCGTAACAGTGAGCTCCCGTTACTTGTCCCAGCTTCTGCCAACCTAACAGTTCGAAAGCATGTAAAAATGCAAGTAGAAAAATAGGGACCACCCTTGGTGGGAAGGTAACAGCATTCCTTACACCTTGGACAGCGCTGGCTCTTCAGCTTTGAAACAGAGATGAGCACTGCCCCCTAGAATCAGGAACGACTAGCACATATGTGCGAGGGGAACCTTTACCTTTACCTTACAGTGAAGGAATCTCCTGAGGATCATTAAATTCAGGAGAAGGTAGAAATCCATGATGTCCTACATCTAAAATGGCCTATGAGTAATGCCACTCTTGCTCAGAAGTTTTTTGGATGATTTGATATTGACTATAGGGTCAATAGGCATTTGAACCATATTGTGTATTGTATGCGTGCCATCAAAATACTTCCTTCTCTACAGCAATTGATCATGCAAGTCAATAAACATTGGCTCACTGTTCAGGTTCCTTAAATGGGTCTGTTAGAGCATAGCACACCTATGGAACTCTTATACATATATTGACCAAGAGTTGGCACTGTATTTCTTTATGGCATTTAATTGGAATAACCTTTGGGCAAAGTGCTATCTGATTTGGGGTGTGATGGACTCCAAATGAGCTTAAACAAACAATATTGAAGAACTGATGAGAAGGAAAACAACAAAGCCTCCAGCCTTTATTCATGTCTCTTTTTTCATCTCAGAGGAACAGAACAAAGGCTTTTGTGGCAGTTAAATCCTCTTTCTGCCAAAAATGTGAAAAATATGACAGCTACATCAAATAGATTAATCCTTAAACTTTAATCAGTGAATTTTTTTTTACGTTTTTCTTTCAGTGGATCCAAATTCAAATGTAGCATTCACGATGCTGAAAGATTTCCTGCACTTCTATTTTTTTATACACTTTTATTTTTATACACTCTTCATTCTATGAAATCCTTTAATCTGAAAGCTTGATTTATGCAGACTACTTTTTTTTTAAGGAAAAAAAATTAATTTGCACTATGCAAAGCCCAGCTGTGTTGAATGACTACTCTTTTATACAAGGGCGCATGGGGGACCCGGAGTAGTTTTATCCATAACCATAAGTAAGACTCTTTTCTCTTCTTTTCTTCTTTTTCTTTCTCTTAGAGAAAAGAATGCAAATGTTCTGGGTGGGAAAATAATTCAATATTTTGAGTTACTGAAGATCCTATGCAATCCTGATCTGAATGTATTGTAGGACTTCAAAGCATGTTTCCTTTTTAATTTTTAAGTTGAAAAGTGGAAAAAAAAAAGAACTTCAATTTACGAGTTGAAGTTTTATATTTAACACGTCGAATGAATGTTTTCTCAATGAAATCATTTCCATACTGATAACAAGACCTATTGATATTACAGCAGTTTTAGGGAAGAGGAAGGGGAGATGAATTAATCTATATTTATATGTGTGTAGAGATAAGGTGTATGTAGAGATAGGGCAGGGATGGGTTCCAAACATTTTAGCAATGATTCTCTGCCCGGTTTCTGGGTGGGCATGGCCATGGTGGCCTAGTTGGCCTCCTGCACTATGGTGGGGGCCATTTTCACACTCTCCAGGCTCCAGAGGCTTTACTCGAGCCTCCAGGAGGGCAAAAACGGCCTCCCCTGGGCTCAGGAGGACATCCGGAAGCTGGAAACAGGCCCATTTTCAGACTTTCAAAACTTCCAGGAGGCCCATTTTTCACCCTCCCCAGGCTCCGGGGGCTTTCCTCGAGCCTCCAGGAGAGCAAAAACGGCCTCCCCCTGGCTCCAGAGGCCCTCTGGGCCCATTTCCAACTTTCCGGAGCCTCTGGGAGGCCTGTTTTTCCCTTCCCCAAACCTCTGCATAGGCCCTGTACTTACCTGGCATCCAAAATGGGCCGGGTGGAGACTCCTGGGAGGGGAGGGATGGGGCAGGGTAGGTAGGGCCAGTCAGGGGTAGGATTTATGGGTTCACCAAACTGGGCAGACCTTTAGCTAGAGGATCGCCCGAACCCGTGCAAACCTGTGGCAGCCCACCCCTGAGATAGGGTGTATGTAGGGATAGGGTGCATTATTTCAGCATTCCTAGGATTGTTGGTATGTGTTTGTAGCTGTTTTTTTTTTCCTGAAAGCAACTGGTAATAGTGCTTTAGTTTTTGCATAATACAGGTAGTCCTCGACTTACAACAGTTCATTTAGTGACTGTTCAAAGTTACAACGGCACTGAAAAAAGTGACTTGTGACTGATTTTCACACTTACAACCATTGCAGCATCCCCATGGTCACATGATCAAAATTTGGATGCTTGGCAACTGACTCATATTTAAGACGGTGGATGTGTCCCAAGGTCATGTGATCATCTTTTGTGACCTTTTGACAAGCAAGGTGAATGGGAAACACAGATTCACTTAACAACCATGTTACCAACTTAATACCTGTAGTGATTCACTTAACAACCGTGGCAAGAAAAGTTGTAAAATGGGACAAAATTCATTTAACAAATGTTTCACTTAGCAACTTAAATTTTGGGCTCAATTGTGGTCATAAAGTCAAGGACTAGCTATACTGTAATCATTTTATCCCAGTGTTATGCCACTCGTTTTATCCTAATGTTGTATCCAATGCCAGCTCAAGGGTATAGTATATACTGTTCCCTAGTTCCCAATAATTGATGGCAGCCGATATAAACATTTGCATTTTTAGAATGATTGAAATGAAGAGTGACATTCACATTCATGCGTTTTGGCACCCTAGGCCAGTGCCGACTGAGGTGACTCTGATTGTATCATTCCTGGTACCATCTAGTTCATTAAAAATACTGATTTTCATCCTACAAAAGCCATTATATGTAAGAAATTCCTTTGCTCATATATTTTTATCCTTACCTAGAAATAATCAAATAATATCCCGCTCTAGTCCCATTTGTATTCAGGATCAGTAGAAACTAACTGTGCATGAGAAGGCCCTTCCTAGATCACAGTTGTCAAACTCGCGGCGTTACATTGTCGTCATGTGACATATTGCAACATTTTTCCCTTCATGGAGCTGGGGTGGGTGTAGCCTGCGCATGACACAACTGGCCCGCAGGCTGCCAATTTGACACCCTAGATGAATCTGCTTGATACTATCAGTCTTGGGGTATCATGAGATTTGAATGCTTATTTTTAAACAAAAGCTTTCTATTTTTTAAAATTCCAAATCAATGCTATAATTTAAAGTAGACTAATTCTGGATTGTTTGGTTGGCTATTTTCTGCTTTTAGAATTTATATATCTCCATTTAGTTAATTTATCCATTTATTATTGTTTTTATTGGTTTGGTCTGTAATACAGCTTGCCTTAAAATGCTTTGGTAACAGGGAAGTTCATAAATGAAATAAGTTTTAATATTTGACCAGTTTCTTTATTGGATCATAGATTACATTAAAGCCATGGCATTGGGTTAAGGTTACAGAAGCAAATAAATTCATCTAAAAATAGGAGTAGAAGAATTATATTAATGTTATTGTGGAATTGCTCTCATTTTAATAAATGCAGTTAGGCCATTTATGTATTCATGTAGCCATTGTGACTCTATATATATATGGCATTTCTTACATGTTAGCTACCTTGTGGCAGACAACCAACTTACAATGTTCTATGTAAATTCTCAGTTATAGTCCTTTAGCTTCAAACTCCAAAGCAATTACCAAACATCAGGTCTCAAGAGTAATTTTTTCTTTGAATGGAGAAATGGCTCTATCAGGGGTCCCCAACCCCAGGGTTGTGGCCCACTGTCAGGCCATGACCCATTTGGAACTCGGCCACAGAAGCGGTGGGCGAGCATGCGCGCAGCTCCACTTGCATGAACAACGGGCACATGTGAAACTCTATTTGCTCGAGTGGCAGGTGTGTGTAGCTCACACTAATGAAGCTTCACACGTGCCCGTTGTTCATGCAAGTAGTGCTGCGCGCATGCTGACTCGCCCACTGCTTGTGCTCATCTACTGCTCACCTCCTGCTGGTCTGCCAAGCCGGAAAAATTGGGGACTGCTTGGCTATATACAACACTTGGCCAAGAGAAGCTTCATTCATTCCGCTTAATTCTATCAAGGTCTGCAGATTTGAATTGAGAACTGAGAATATTGCTTCAGTCATCTTGATCTGTAGATTACTTTTGGTCTCTGTGGTTACAGGCAGCTGCCTTGAGCCACAACATGTTGAATGGGCTATTGTTTCCATTTCCCAACTATTCTATTTTTCCCCCCTGTGCTACAGCTTAAAATTGAGATAATAGAAAGTTTCTGTTGGGGGTTACTCCAATGTTATGTGACATGTCATTAATCTTGGGAATCCTGTAATTAACCATTTCATTTCTATTCTCTTCATATTTTTCCCGACCGCTAGCAAAGCATGGGTTATAGCTGAGAATGGATGGTTTATCTACTTTTGTGTATTTTTCAGTAACTTTTTTGAATGCAAAAATTATATTTTCCATTAAAGCATGACAACTAAGTCAATACTTACTTAAAGTGGGAAAATTCCAGCCCAAACCCCCTATTCAAGATATTGTATAAATACTTTGGAAAACTTGATCACAGAAGACCTTATCATCATATTAAAACAGTTTAGTGAACTTGGGTTGCAAATATTAACAACATGGTCAGCGGAAGGTTAATGAGGCAATTATTATAATCCATACTTCAATTAATATAATTATACTTACAAATCTAATGCAATCCAAAGATCACTCAGTCATTAGTTAACTAAGTCAGCCCCAATTAACATTAAAACAACCTTTTAATTGTCTCCATGTTCATTCATCTGGTCCCCATAGAGGATGACAAAAAGAAGTGAAGTCATTCTATTTAGGTGGCTCGGTTTATAACTAGATAAACCAGTTTCTGAATCAGGGTTTCACATTTAGATCAGCTGAATCAAACATATTCAAATACAGATTTTGTGGCAGGCACTCTAATGTTCAGATTATGAGTGCAGTTACTTTGTTTAACAATTGTGCTGGTTTCAAAAAGAAAATACACAGTGATAATGGGTGAATAAAAATATTACATCATATTTAAGTCAACTGTCTGATTCATATGTAGCATTTAAATGTATTTAAATTTTCATGCTTGTACCCTGCACATACTTTCATACAAACTGTGCCTTTGGAAAACAAGCTTGAATTTAAGATTGACTTGTTTTCTTAAACCAACTTTCCCCAGTCTGATGGATATTTTT
>JANHJO010005877.1:20675-31045 GCA_032468235.1 Pseudoxyrhopus heterurus | reverse complement strand
ACCCAGGTTTCCTGGGTAAAATTAGGACCTCGGCTTATACTCGGGTCGGCTTATACTCGAGTATATACGGTAAATTTGCTTCCTCAAACACATGCTATTCACTGAAGCTCTTTAAGAACAAAATTGTTTGTTGCAATGGCTTTGAGATAATCTAATCATGTCTACATAATCTTAATCACATTGATTGAACAGCAGTAAACTATCAAAAATTCTTAACTGATCTAGGTAGAACAAAAAAGACTATTTATTACAAACAAAACTTTTTCTCTTAAACATTAAGTTCATGTTGCATACCATACAGAAACTATTACTACATGAACCCTATATATTAGACTTAGTTCAAGCTGACAGGTTCAGCTCCAAAAATGAATGGGAACACCTTTTTTTCCTTTATGGTGCCTTGTTCTCTCTCTTACTCTCTTTCCGATGCCTTTTTTTTAAACAGTTATTTCTCTTTACATAGTAGGATGTGAGGAAGTGATATAACTTTTAACAGAATAATTACTTGCAAAGAACCACTGAAATTTAACCAAGAACCAGGGTTTTTTTTCACTCTATACTACACACTTGTAGATCAGTGTGAATATGGTTGCAATAAAGTTAACTCCAACTGTTTCAGTTTCCTGATATTGTCCAGGGAATGTTCTATAAGGGTTGATTCTATTCTTCTTAATGTGAGCAAATCTGTTCAATTAAATTAAGATGAATCTGGATCATGTAGAAATTCCTGTTTCTATTGTAACAATTTCTCAAAGACTTAAGAACTTTGATTGAATCCAAATCTTTAATTATGGACTATTTTTAAAAATGTAAAAGGTTGAATGAAACTTGTAATTAGCAAAACAATGTTATGATTCCAGAACTGAATTTTTGCTATACAGACAGAAACCATAAATCAACTGCTTTGATGTATTCTGTCCTGCTACAGAGAATATGGTGAAGATGTTGTGTTGATATGTTATCTTAGTAAAGAATATTATCCCGAATTAGATGGTACCACCCTGTTATAGACCTCAGGTTCCGATTCTTAAAACACAAGATTTTATACAGAAATTGTTTAACCGAAGATCTAAATATGAAGTGAAGATCACCTAATGGAGGCCTCTTTCAGATCACCTCATCAAAGGAGTGAGGTAGACTGTACCAAAGCTATTTTTTTCTACACTTACCCCTCCATCCCATCTAGGGTGTTCTCTGCCCAGAGAGGCTCAAGTGAGACCCACATTAGCATTATTTTGATGCCAGGTGAGGCTCTTTTTGTTTTCCCAAGCCTTTGAACCATTTTTTTTTTAAATGTCCTTTTTTAATTATTAGTTTTTTGAGTGACTGCTATGCTGTTGCCTAATTTAAATGGTGAATTTATTTTGAATTTTATCATGTACCGGTATGTTTTCATTCAGACTGTACAGCTAAGCTGAAATTTAAAAAAAATTAAATTTCTTGTTTGTCTCTGATGCAGCTCTTTCCACCAGAATACAAGAAAACATTTCTCCAGTGAGAAACCTAATTTGTATGAAGAAAATTTATCTTCCCCTGAAATGATTCGGCCTGGTTTCAAAGCTTGATTTCTGGAATCCATCTGGGGCAATTTTTCTGATAAAACAGGATCCAAAAGAAATATATACTGAATACGCCAAGGGACCCTGGTTGCATTGAGCCTATTACTCATCTGCACATCGCTTGTAAAAAATCCAGAAAGGAATATTTGTCCTTGATTGACCTAAACAAATTCTTTCTTTTTTTCTCCCAATAACACATTTTAGCAAGGAGTCTTTGTGGTTTAAAGGCAACTGTGACATCTGTGTGGAAGACTAGCTATTTCAAAGAATGGAATAGATGATCAATAGTATCAGCAAAGTCTCACCCTTTGGAGAACACAGAAATGGAAAAAAGAAAAGAAAAGAAGCCAGAATGGTTTGGAAACATCATAATCGTTTGTGGAGTGAGACCATGAAGCTCTTTGCCAAACATGTCACTTTCTTAAATTATCAAGAAGTGATACTGCACTTCTAAGTTCTAAGAGCTCCAAGAAAAAAAATGGTGAGACTCTGCTTTTCTTCAGATGAAATCTCCATGGCATTCTATGTTACTTCCCCAGGGAAGAATTATTCCTGCCAGGCCATGGAAGTCTTAGTGTGATGGGAAAATATATAACAGAAAAAAACAATTGCTGCATACACCCTTTTGTACTTCACAATAATATGGTGTTTTTATTGCCAATAATGTGAGCATGCAGGTGGCCTGATTTTTACTTTTATAGTAGTAAAATAATCCACATAGACACAGCATTCTTCTCAGGTTGTGCATGGTAGGAATGAGTAAACCCATCATTTTCTTTTTCTCAAACTCGATTTCTTTAAAAAAAAAAGTCATCACATTTGTGGAAATAAAATGTAAATCTAGGTTAAGAATTCAATCCTACGTGGTGGCAGATGTTTTTTTCCTAGGATGCAAAGGAAAAAAAAATCTGCTGTGAACTCTGCATGGCATCAGGAAGGGCATCCAGCCAGCAAACTTTCAGCTTCATCCAGTCGCCCCAATTTTACCCTGAATTAAGTGATTACAGGGCTGTAAAAAAGGAACTTGTATGTAGACTTGTATAGCCTAGTATGCTAATAATCTCTCTCCCTACCACAATAAAAAAGAAGAATTTATATATATAGATCCATTGCAGTCTAGGTACTCCGTCTTAACTCATTTGTGCACTGGCCTTTAAAAGAACTGAGCATCATTATTACAAAAGGCAATGAAAGTATGCCTTGTTTTTAGGTATGAACCATAATTATGCAACTCATATAATATCAAAGCAATGTTATATTCTCTTTAAATTATAAACATCTGCTAACTTCGCAATTCTTAAGGATCAAAAAGAACATGTTTGTATATGTTGCATACAGATTATATTAATACAGAATTGTTCATGACCCTATATGATCTTTTCATAAATTTGAAATGACATATTTCATCTTATTGGGAAATAACTCTAAGGTGAACTTAGAGCTAATTTCATGAGAATCTTTTTTGCTTCTATGATCTGTCCACCAAGCTCAGCCTACAGTTTTCCCAGCAATATGTGGAAAGTTATGGAATTATTAATTCTTACAACAATAATAACTTCAATTGCCACATGATGCAAAAGTAGAAGATGATTCAAATAAAACAACTTAAAGCAATCAATACTTTTCTGGTACTATAGATTCTCAGCCAGCTGGCTGAGAAATTCTGGGAATTGAAGTCCACAAGTCTTAAAGTTGCCAAGGTTGGAGACCCCTACTATAGATGAATGGATTGATTTTTAAGGATGTTCAAGCTATTTTGAGGAAAATATACAAGAACTGCATGATGAAAGGTCCAGAAAAAGCCACACATGTCCTCAGAGTGTATGATCATTACTTATACTGACTCGGATAGTCCCAAACAACTGGGTTTATTTGCTTTTTATTAAAACTGTGTTATCTTTGGCATATAGTGTGTCAGATAATGCACCTTAGTTCACAGACTACACAAGGAGTCATTTTCATTTAAAACCAAGAAACCTTGTGACCCATTGAGTCATCATTTGAGAGACAGGCAATACACTCTGATGTGACCAAAATAAATATTAAATTTTAGGCTGACCATATTTTTTATCCCAATGCTGTACAGTCCAGTGATCATCTAAGAAGAATGAATATCATAAATAGTAAAATAATTGTAGTATAAAAAAACTTTCAGTAATAACTCAACATTTATTTACTAAAAAAATAAGCAGAAATACCATGGGTAGACAAAAAAGAAATAGGAGTGAGAATTACTTCCAACTCTCCCTTGCAGTGAGAAACAAATTTAATAATAAATGAACAAATAAACTTGCTGCCAACCTTCCCATTGACTTTAGTTGTGAAAAGCTATCAAGGAACATTTTAAATCACTATCACACTACCATGGAGATGTTACAACTTTGCAAATAAAAGTGGTCTAAATATTGTGAAAAGTTCAATTCCACAGGAATAATGGGTCCTGGATTTTTTACAAACTCTTTAAGTTATTGGACTTTAGATACATTAATTCAAAGATTGTTGTACTATAATGAACATTCAGACTATCTTTAGGGTATAAATAGACAAATGAAGAAATGTAATGAGAGATTTACTAATATCTAGGTATCTTTATGTAGCCTTTAAGGAAATAAAGTTCCTTTTAAGTGGTTCACAGAATAAAAGTATTTCACATTAAACATCAGGATTAATAGAAATCAGTTGCAATAATAAAATAAGCATTCTGGCCTAAAATATCAAAAATTAAATAACTATTGCAGTAAAACTGTCGATAGGGGAAAACTGCAGAGGAAAATATCAGAATTCAAGAAGCCATTGCTACAACTCTAGAAAGTAAAGAGAAAGGTAGTGGAGACAATGGAAGGATTTATTGTGACAGGATTGGGGGGGAGGGTTGAAAGAATCAAGTTTCTTTGCAATGATCTGGTTGACTTTTAGCCAATACACAAAAGAAAACCCAGCAATCCTTCTAAATTGACATTTTCTTTCTTATTGCTCTGATTTTATTCCTCTTGCTGATTTCACTGGAAATGACTAAAAACTTCATGTTTCCTATGGCAACCTCTCTCAACTTGATTTAGTTGTTTATGTGGCCACCTCATTTGCAACACGTTAGTGTTTCTCAACTTTGGTCAGTCCAAGATGTGTGGACCTTGACTTCCAGAGTACATTGAATTGAATATCTTCCAGTTTAGATGTATTTCAGAATGAATAGTTTACAGAACAATTTAGAAAAAGTAATGCTGGTACTTCAGAACAGGTGAATTCCAATTGACAGAAACTTTTATTTTATGGTTTTTGACTCTTCCTGCCAAGATTTAAGCATTGTGGTATCATAGTAGTTTCTCCACTATTTTAAAAGGGGCAGAATGGCAACTTTCAAGCTTATCTTCAAAGGATGAGCTTGGATTTTTTTTTGTTATCTTTAGAAACTGAGGACAAAAGAAGGTGTTATATCAATGTCCATGTTTCCTAATTGGTCAATAGGAGAAAATGTTGATTGTTGAGGATAGCATCTGTGTAGTTATACACAGAGTTGCTTGAAAAACGCTTCTAAGATTCTTTCAAAACAGTGGCTTTGTTTTGGCTTTGCTAATAGACAATATAAAATTGGAATCTGATTGACTGAGGATGCCATATATACTGTATATATATATACTTAAAATGCTCTAAACAAAAATACCCCTTCCCAAAACATACTGTTGTAGTCCTGGCTGATACCTGGAATTTACTTTAAATAATATCAATTATTATGACCCTCATTTCAATAGATCCAGAATACTCCCTTGGTCCTAAGGCACTGAAACTCAGGAATAAAAAGTTAAGCAGTATTGGATGAAAATCTGGAATATATGAGACCGAATATGAAATGAAATCAACAGGATTCTGCATTTCTCTACTGCTCTATTTGCAGAGAGTAGATTACCTTCAGCAGTTTGCCATTATAATTCAGCAGGAAGACATTCAGAGGCTAACTGTGGAAAAATCTCATTCTTTAGAAAAATCTCATTTTGTCCGACCAGTCTTAATTTGAATGTCGTGTTTGAGGAGGCATGATTTATGTGGTTTTTTGGCCAATTTGCAATCTTTTCGGTTTATAAGCCTCAGGAGCTGCTGTGGCTCAGTGGTTAGAACAAGGTACTGCAATCTACTCTGCAGACTTGCAGATCAGAAGTTTGGCTGATCGAATCCCACCAGCTCCAAGGTTGACTCAGCCTTCCATCCTTCCGAGGTAGGTAAAATGAGGACCCAGATTGTTGGGGGCAATATGCTGACATTGTAAACCGCTTAGAGAGGGTTGCAAGCCCTGATAGGCGGTATATAAATACAGTGCTATTGCTATATATGGGGGTATCAAACTATCACCCTTTATTCCCTTTAATGAGTCAGAGTATTGGCAAACTGGTTACAAGAAACCATTAATCCCATTTTTTTTTAAAAAAAATGATGAAGCAGGGAACTTTTTCACTTTCACTACAACATTGGACTTTAGTCAAATTCCATGTCTAAGAAAACTGGACAGTGATTGTGATCAATTGCAAAGTTATAACTAGATTAACCTCACTTGGAATTTTTCATCTCTTACTAAAAAAAAATGGCTGAATCTGAATCCCATCAAATGTATGAGTTGTATGAAAAATGTGGAATCCCGCTTGGCAAAGATCCAAATCAAATCATTATGTGATTTATGTTGATGTGATTTCCTTTGCCTCCTTTTTTTGAAACAAAAGAGCAAGCTGGTTTCCATAGAGATGTTACTTTCAGCAAAGCCATTTATGTTTGCATACAAAATTAGGGTTTCAGTCCCCATTGACCAGAACAGACTTGTTGCAAATAGTAAAGCACTGTTGTCTGGTTTTATTGAACTATTTGTGTTTCTGATCATGTGAAAAGATTCAATTTGTTGTTGGGGGATATTTGCCTGATTTTTAGTAATTACCTCCATGTAGTTTTCTTGATCATATTATGGAAGTGGTTTGCCATTGGCCTCTTCTTTTTTTCCTCTTCTTTTTTCCCCCTCTGAGTTACCTATATTAACATAAAGAATTGCAGTATAATTGAAATAAATTAGTAGAAAATTCTGTATGTCACTGAAAACAGACCCGCTATTTACAATAAGGTCAGACTATATGTTCTGCATCTGCAACAAAAATTAATTAGACACACATTAATTATTGCAAACTTGCTTCCTCATTAGTAGTGTGATATCAGTAAAAACAACGGAGTAACAAAAATAAGGCAAGACTTATTTTTCAAATTTAGCCCAGATGCTCATGCTAACGAGTGACATGATGACATCAAACCAAGGTGACTTTTATCTGTTATTTAGCATCTGAATATTTGTTCCATTACTCCCCCATGTGGTGAGATCCAAAATGTTAATATTATATTCTACAGAATACAGCAGGCTAATTTAAATTCAGGCTGATGGATATTCCCATAACTCAGATGAAAGAGAGAGGTTTTTTTTACAGTCTTTACCTCCAGCATCTAACAGGAAAAATAATAATTGTACAACATTCATGCCTCATCTATGTACAATCTGAATAGAAGCCTATGTATGTATGTATGTATGTACACACACACACACACACACACACACACACACAGTTTATTTCTTATATCTTAGTTGTCTCCAGCTTAAAGACGCATAGGTAGTTGACATCTAGAAACTTTTCCTTTGTTAGTTTATCTAGGGCCTAATTAGATTAGGGTTGAAAAGAAAACTAAATAAACTTGTTTATTTTAAAAAAATTCTTTTGCTTTAATATACAAAGTGTGGGAGGGAAAGAGAGAGAAAAAGAGTGAGTGAAAATTTGGGGAAGCAGAAAAACAAGTAAAACAGGAAAGAACAAAAACAGATTATGTTACATACAGTATAGGAAATCATTCAGCATAATTTTTAAACACATCATTCATTCTCGACTGGAATGATATTGACTTGTTTTTCCATTATACTGGTAGAGAGCCAGTTCAGGAACACAAAGCAAACATATACAGTCTATCTGTAATTCAATATAGCAATCTGGGATTGTATTATCTTTCCAACAAAGAATAGCAATCTTTTTACTGCACCCCATGCTTGATAAATCCATAATTCTTCATAAACTGGTAAGTTCCAGATTTGGTGTACATAATTCAAAATTTTAATCACATTATATTTGAAATATGTATTGAGTTTTTATATCATCTTATGGACATTAAACCCAAATCATTCAACAGTGAGAACAGCCCTTATGATATAAATGTGTCCTCAATCATTTTACACTTCCAACAAAATGACATAGACTACAAATCCTTTAAATATTTTGGATGTGCAGCACATGTAAAAAGTATTATTTTGCTGACTGTTCAATGCAGGGATACTTATTCATATGATATGGTTTTGTCACACTATTTATTAGATGTTAAATTATTTCATATCTACATGTTTACAAAGTTTTAAAGATCATCAACAACATACTTAATATTCTTTAAGATCCCAATTGCTAATTTAATAAAAGTTGTTCCAACTCTTCATTCCAGAGTTCTGGAATTTAAATATTTAGTATTTAGAAAAGAAGAAGATATATAATCATATAGTTGAAATATTGAAGGACAGCCATACAGAAAAAGATAAAAGGAAAGAAATTCAGGGAGAATTCACAGGAGGGGCATGGATGAGTATTTGATTCGTTATGAGAGTTATCTCTACACTGAACATTCTCAGGAGGCAGCATATGATGTACAATCGCCTTCCTCTTTTGACAGTTCCATTTTCAGTAGCATCTCTAATGCAGACTGCCTTGTTAGCTTCATAAAAATGATTTATTGCACTAGATTTATAGGGATCCAAAGTGGTACACTTGGTACCCCTTCCTTCAATTCTTCCCTGCAGACATTACTAAAATGGGACAACAGATCATTCACACCAATGTTCTGCTGTTTATACTGTCCACTAGCTGACAAAAATACAAGACACAATTCTTCAATTCAGCAATCTACTAAATGGCAGTATTTATACAATTATATTTGATTAACTGAAAATAATCACAAGGCTGAGGACTCCATCAGAATTAACCATTATTCAAAGATTTGTGTCATCTCTTTGCTATAAAGAATCACTCTGTTCTATTAGGCTCTGATGATTATTCATCTCTCTCTCTCTCTCTAATAGGCAAAGTTTCAAGATTCCTGTCCAGTTTGTAAAACAGTTCTGGTTAATACTTGGCTGGGGAAACTGCTCTTGTCTCTTCTGGGAAATTGAAAAATCTCAGAAAAATCAATGAGAAAGCAGTTCTGTCATTCTCTCAGGCAAACTGCATGAATATAACTAACAAGAGCTGAGCTTTATTTGAAGGCATGTTAACTTCACTGTCCATATTTACTTTTATTTTTATTCTTTACATGATAATGCCATACTCTTCGAGTATTCCTAATACACCTTGCAGTTATTCTCTATGGATCAGTGTTTACTGTGTGTATTGTTACAATGGTATCCTGACTTAATTGGACAGATGTTACACAATACTGTATATGTAATCTCAGAAAATACAAACATTGGGGTTAGGGAATACAAACAATTAGAACAAGCCATTTTGCAACTGCACTATATGTCTGTAATTATAATCATATTGGCAAACACACAAGCAGTGCCCTATAGGTACATCATTTTTTTTAAAAAAAATCCTTTTTCCCATTGCACATTATAATTTTCTTTTCTCAAAAGGAATTATACAGTATTCCTGGGAAACAAGAATTTTTCTCTGCAGAAACATTATCCTCTGAGATACATTTCCTAAAGAAATCTTTCGAATGCCACCACGCTGAATTATTTCTTACAAAAAGTATTAACTGAGTAGGGGAAAAAAAACCAATGCTAAAACATTTTCCTAGGTTTTAGCCATATGGGGGACAATACTATATGAAAATAGGTTTTTAGTTGTTTGACTTGTTCTTCTTTTCCAAATTGATGGATTATGCACTTGCCGCACTATCTTGATTTCTGTCAGTAGTGTCAAATGATAGTCAGACACGATAAGCCATGTAATTCAGTGATATCGCCTGCTCACTATGACACCTGATACTGCAGCATCTTTAATGGATATGGAATAGAGCTAGTGCTGAAACTCGTCACTCCCTGAAGCAGAAGAGAAAAAGCATTACTTTTCTTGCAAGTCACTTGTTCAGAGTTGGGTCAGTGTATCTGGCTGTGAATACATCACTTTGTTTCCTCTTCTTGTGGCACTTTCCCGTCATATCTGATTATGAGTTATTTGCACGGAAGTCAGTTCCAGGGAGTAAGCATCTCTGCTTGCAAATTGCTAAACGTCTTTTCTCATCCTGTTCTCCTTTTCTTTCTCATGTAACCGTTTTACTACTATTAATTTAAAAAGAGGCAGGAAAATATATGTGTGTAAAGAGAAAAAAAATATGAAGAGACTAAGAGAGAGTAAGAAAAGCAAGAAACTTTTGTAATTATTAGAATATAGTCTTGGTGGAATATGGACCTTATCCTGGAACAGATTCACTACTGCGACATAAACAATGAAATGGGCAGGGGATATGATGGTGGTGGTGGTGGGATGTGACTGAATATTTTCTTTTTAAATATGTTTAAACTTACTCATTACAAACTTTCACCAGTCCTCTAAGTAATATGAAAAATATGAAAAGCCTTAATAAAACTAATCATAATATAGAAGCAAAACTGTATCATTATAATAATAAATTTATTGTCATTGTACATATATATACAGTATACACACATACAACTAAATTCACAGACACCCAAGACCAGACTCAACACCCACACTCATAGCAATCTCCAAAACACCCCGCCAACCAAATTCC
>JANHJO010005877.1:4739-20575 GCA_032468235.1 Pseudoxyrhopus heterurus | reverse complement strand
GTCTAGATTTGCCATAGCTTTCCTCCCCAGGAGCAAGCGTCTTTTAATTTCTTGGCTGCAATCCCCGTCTGCATTGACCTTGGAGCCCAGGAAAATAAAATCTGTCACTCCCTCCATTTCTCCCCCATCTATTTGCCAGGAATTGAGAGGGCCGGATGCCATTCTCTTAGTTTTCTTAATGTTTTAAACAATAAAATTTATTTTTTTAAAAAACCGATCAGCCAATGAAACTGCTTGCCTCCAGAAATGGTGGATGCTCCATCCCTGGAGACTTTTAAGAAGACATTCTTCTTAAGAAGACAACCATTTGTATGAAATGGTATAGGGTCTCCTGCTTAAGCAGGGGGTTGGACTAAAAGACCACCAAGGTATCTTCCAATGCTGTTATTCTGTTACTAAACCAAACCCATCTTGTAAGACTCAGAAGGCATGTCTTCTTAGTGGCATTCCCTATACTTTAGAAGAATTGCTCCTCTGATATATCATTGCCAAACCCTGCAGATCCCAAGAAAGGCAGTTAAAGACTTGTCTCTTCTCCAAAGCCTTGGGTTCCAATGAGCCACGTTCTCCATTGGAGAGATCTAGTAATATTTTAGACCAGATAATCTTTTAAAGCAATACAATGTGCTAGTGGAATGCATTATTTTTCTTTTGTATTTTTGTTTAAGGAGTTTCTACACTGACCACAGTAAGATTGTTTGAATTGGGTAATCGTATAAATATTCTTAATAAATACATAAAATATCCTGGGCTTCACATAGATTTCTGGGCTGAAAGCCAGCTAATTCAAAGAAGATATTTAATACAGATTGGTTTTTTAAAAAATACAGAAAGTCAGAGGTTAAAAGATGATGCTGAGGCTGACCATTATTTATAACTCTTGTGGTTGTCTCATCCTGTCAAATCACAATGCTGTTGAGATACCTTGTGCCAATCCTAATGGCTAAATACAGGAAGTAAAAACCATCATTTTGTCTTAAAACACATCCTGGGGAAGAGTTTATTTTCCATCTCAAAGGAAGCTCACCAGACACACAAGGTGATTTTTTTCAGGGAGCAATTGGACTTTCTTGTTTTTTCTTTTGAAGACGTTTCACTTCTCATCCAAGAAGCTTCTTCAGCTCTGACAGTATAGTGGGGAATGGAAGGATTTATATTCTTTGCAGACAGCTGAACATCTTCATCCTTTCAGAGAGTCGTTGAAGCACTTGGATATTTATCTGTGTCCTCAGGATCACCTGAGTAGTGCTCCTGGTTCCTGAAGTTTGCAATTTTTTCTTTGGAAATCCATTCCTACTCCCACACCATTCAAAGAGTGTCCATCCCAAATTGTATAGCTAAAAGTCTGTAGAGATTCTCAGTCATCCAGGTCATGGTTGTCCCAAAGGTGCTTTTTCAGGAGGCAACTGGAGTCTCTTAAATCCTTCCATTCCCCACTATCCCGTCAGAGTTGAAGAAGCTTCTTGGATGAGAAGCGAAATGCCTTCAAAAGAAAAAACAAGAAAGTCCAGTTGCCTCCTGAAAAAGCACCTTTGAGACTAGTCCACCTAGGTTAACTAGATCATTAAATCAAATCTAGTTAAAACAAGAAAAAAAAATACGAAAGTTGCTAAATTCGTGTTCTATCTTGCCAGCAGAATTAAATGTAATGTTGAAGGTAGAAGCTATCTCCCTTTCAAATTGGGCTCTTAATTCCAGATTGGATTCCCCAATGCTGGGAAATCGTCCCTCTTGCGAGCAATCTCCAGAGCAAAACCCGCCGTGGCTCCTTACCCATTCACAACCCTGAATCCCCACGTAGGCATCGTTCACTACGAAGATTACGAGCAGATTGCAGGTACAGCTTTATATTTCCTTCTTTTTCTTTTTTAATGACCTTCATGGTATTATTTCCTTCTGGGGGGGAAAAAAAGCATTTTGTGATAGCGATATCACTTTGTAAGAGCTAAAGTTTGTGCTAAAAATGGGAGGGGAGAGAAAGCTTAACTGCAGATTATCCTTTTTCATGACCCAAGATTGGAAAAAAATGAAAAGAAACGTAAAACAAAAGAACGAAGCACCTGTAAAAAAAAATTGAAAGTCACAAAATGAAGGTGAATATAGAGTAGAACCTCTAGTCATGACCATAATTCGTTCCATAACTTTGGTCACAACCCGATTTAGTCGTGACCTGAACCTAGTTTTGGAAATTTGGCGCTTACAAAAAAAAATGGCACACAAGGGGAAATCGGCCACGAAAAAAAAATGTGAATTTTTTTGGTTGGAACCCAATTTGGTCGTGGTCAGAAGCGTTCATGACCAGAGCTACTACTATATGTGTCCCAGGATAATGTTGCAGGATCCAATCTGGGTCAGTGACCCAGGCCAGAGGTTTAGTCTTCCAAGCCTTTGGACTCATGCCGGACCCCATCCTCAGGGAACTTCTCTCTAGCAGTGTGTGTGCTCTGGGCTGTTCTGTTTGTGATATTTATATGATGCCTGTTGTATGCGGCTTTTCAGATGTTGATTGGGGTGTTGATGGCTGATTATTAAAATTTTGGCTGTTGTTTGCTTGTGCTGCCACCAGCTTATCAAGTACCTAAGAGGCGAGGGCTTGGCAGCATCTCTGGTCCCCGTGACTGACTCAGATTGGATCTTGCAAAATTGAAAGTGTGTTGATTGTCTCTACTGCAAACTAATCAAGGGGTCCTGAACATGAAGGTATCCAGCTGCCCCACAGTCCTCTAGGATTTCAGACAGTGTTTCATGGAATCCTAAAGTTCTGGAAAACTTTGAGGGGCTTCTCTGGGGGAAAGAATCATGCCAACACAGCCGATTTTCTATCATTACAATTTTGCCTCTTGATAAAGGATTCTGAGATTATTTCTGTTTTGTTTTTCTTTTTAATAAATTCCATGGCCTGAAAAACTTGGAAAACTCCTGCTCCAGCTATCCAGATGCTGATTCCCCCCCCCCCAGGTGGTTTCCCTCTTCGTATCATTCTCCAACAAGCAGAATTTTATTGATCCGTTGTTGTCTTATTTTGCAGTTGTAGATATCCCTGGAATAATAAAAGGAGCCCATGAAGATCGGGGACTTGGTTTGGCCTTTCTGAGACATATAGAACGCTGCTGCTTTCTCCTCTTCGTGTTGGATCTCTCCGTGGCTGAGCCCTGGGCTCATTTGGAAGCCTTGAAGCATGAACTGGAACAGTATAAAGTTGGCTTATCAAAGACCCCTCATGCCATTGTTGCAAATAAGTTCGACCTTCCGGAATCCAAGAACAACTTGCCTCTCCTTAAGGAGCAAGTGAAGCAGAGAGTCATCCCACTCTCTGCTCTGACGGGAGAAAATCTGGAGGAATTGTTGGTGCATCTGAGAGAACTCTATGATGACTATCTGAAAACAGAAAAAGAACAGGTTCGCAAGCCAATGAAATGGTAGTAACAGAACTCTTCCATTATTACATTGAGATAGGAAGGATATTTGGAGTTTGGGCATGGACAGGAGGGACAGTCTCTAAAAGCAAAATAAAATTGCTTTTTATTCTTTAATGTTATGAGGAGATACACAGAGCTCTACCAGCAGAGTGCTATAGAAGCAGATAAGAAAGAATGGTCAATCTGCACAAACAATAAATTAAGCAAAAGACGAGTCCACCATGCAACAGAAAGTGAAATGTTCTTAAGCCTATTGAGATCTAGAGGGCATAATTTCAAAGCAACGTTCAATAATTTAATAAAGGTATGTTTATTTATTATGGCATTTCTGTACTACAAATTCCACATGGACTCCAGGCAATTTACAAATTCTTATAAACATCAAATATAGCACCATCGGAATTCCAGTAGAATTGCACTATAATGATCCCAGGTAACAGTGTAAATCAGGGGTGGGCAGTTAATTTTCCCAAGGGGCTACACACGAAACGGGGACTGTTATCTTCCAAGGGGAAGAAAGGACTCTGTGTATCCTATATATGAATGTCTGCATTGGATGAATCCATTCTCTTTGGGTCAGGCTGTCCTGAACCTATCTGGGTGCCAACTTAGTAAAGGTGCCAGCCAACACAATGTACATACTTCAAATTCAAAAATACACTAAGGCAAAAGCTTGTCCACCCAAAGGATAAAACATCCAGACACAAACTGAGCAATGTGATATACGCAGTACAGTGCGGTGAGACGTGTACAGATCTGTACATTGGAGAAACAAAACAACCACTTCATAAATGCACGGCACAACATAGGAAAACAAACACATCAGGACAAGATTCAGCAGTCCATCTGCATTTGAAAGACAAAGGCTACTTTTGAAGATAGCAGAGTCCACATTCTGGACAGTGGGGCCACTGACTTGAAGGAGGTCAAAAAGGGCAGTTAAATTAAGATTGAACAGCCCTCTCCTGTTTACAACACAGTCCTTTCAGCAGTTCCAAGAAGGCTCCACACCCATTTGCATTATTCAGGTGACTGAGGGCACAGATAAACCCCCAAGTGGCCTCAACGATTCTCAGAAAGCATGCTAACAACTACATGACTGCAAGGAATATAAATCCTTCCATCCACCATTCAGTCAGAACTGAAGAAGCTTCTTGGACAAGAAGCGAAACATCTTCAAGTAAAAACAGTCCAGTTGCCTTTTGAAAAAGCACCTTTGGGATTTGTAGGGTTTGTAAGTTATCAAGAGTATGGTAGCGCACCTGCTCACCTGGTTAGGACACTGCATGACGAGCCAGTGTTCAAGACCCAACTGCTGCTATGTAACAGGGTGAGCTCCCATCATTCACTCCAGCTCCTGCCAACCTAGGAATTTGAAAGTGAGTAATCACGAGTGGATAATAGGTACCACTTTGGGAGGCACATTAGCAGGGATATAAAGGAGTCCCCAGGCAATGGTGATGTCACCGGCTAATGCTTTCAAACCGGAAATGCCTCAGGGCTTCCAACACAAACATGAGCAAGTGATGACCAGCACTTTGAATTATATTCAGAAGCTTCTTGGCAAACAATGTAGTGCCTGCAACACTGGTATTATATGGTTCCAGTGGTTCTTACCTGCCAATGGGTTGCTACCTGCATTATGCACCAATTGCATTTTTCATGTGCTGCATGGATTCAATAGCCATAGCACTTAAGACTTATGTACCGCTTCACAGTGCTTTACAGATCTCTAAGCAGTTTACAAAATCAGCCTATTGCCCCCAACAATCTGGGTCCTCATTTTACCGACTTCAGAAGGATGGAAGGCTGAGTCAACCTTGAGCTGGTCAGGATCGAACTGCTAGCAGTTGACAGTGAGTTAGCCTCGTGCAGGTGAAATTACTGGTGATATGGACATAGGTACCAATGCTAAGGTTTTCTACAGGTAGGTCCACAACTGGCACTTGGTATTGGGGAAGGTCCCTCCAGTCTTGGCTTCCATCTGCCTATATCTAGCAGTAGCTGTAAGTGTAGACATCAAAATCATGAATTGGTTCCTTAGGGGGCATCCTATTTTGTCTAGAGCAGGGGTCTTCAAACTTGACAGCTTTAAGACTTGTGGACTTCAACTCCCAGAATTCTTCCTCAAGTCATGTTAGCTCAGGAATTCTGGGAATTGAAGTCCACAAGTCTTAAATTTGCCAAGTTTGAAGACCCTTAGTCTAGAGTAATTCCTAAGGCAAGTAGAGAGACAGATGGTTCCTGGACAAACTACGTTCATCCAATGATAGCATTTAAGAGGCTATCCTCTCATGCAGGAAGGTATCTGGTACACAAAAAGGACACCCAGATTCTTTTATAGCCCAACCTAATAGGCACTCACAGTAATATGCCCTTGATAGGCATCAAAATTTTGCCAGTCCTCTCTTTTCAATGGCTATGGAGCATATCTACAAAAAGATATTCACCCAGCGAAAAGCAAAGGCAAGTCGCTTCCTTGTTCAATAGTTGGGCAGAATTAGAAGGCATGATCAATTGCATTTTGGTATTTACCTTTTGAAAAACAAGAAAGCCTTCATACTGTCAGTTAAGTTGCTTAGTTGTCTGTTAGAAGACGACAAAATGCTGTGCAGTATGGAAATAATAAAAGGTGCTTTTTGCTATTCACCGGAGTGTTCCTTTATTTTGTGAGGAACATGTTTTTGTTGATTCTGCTTCCTTGATGGAAAATGTCAGAGCGGAAAGTTTGATTAATCATTGTTAATTAAAATAGCAGGTGGAGAAAGATGGCTGGCTCCCATACAACAATTCAATACCATGGTCCCAATTCTTACTAGTTTTTCTCACGCCTGCTATGAGCAACACTGACAAACCTGCTGTTACATTATCTATAAATTACTATTATTTTAATAGGACAACAGACTTATTTCTAAGGTTGCGTCACTCAACAAGGTAGAACAGACTACAAATAGTCTTCAACTTAACATATAGCCTGTGCATTACGTTTCTAAGTAATGACAGTTATAAAGCAGGTCTTTAATATGCCCAACTCAATTTTACAACCGTGTGTGTGTCTGTGTCTGTGTATCTCTGTGTGTGGCAATTGTTCAGTAAACACACTGGTCCTAAAGCAACCACTGCAGTTAAAGGAACCAACAGTTCACTATGAACTGGTTTTGCGGTTTTGCTGGCTTTTGTCAAAAATGTTGTAAAATGTCATGTGACAGTGGGACTCTGCAAACACCTGTAAATATGGGCCAATTGCCAAGCACCCAAAATGCAGTCGTGTGAGTGCAGGTGGATTGGTGTTAGAACTTCAGAACCTTGTTGTAAGTACTTCTGGGGAGGTCGTTCATAACTATGAATGGTCGTAAGTCAAGCACTATCTGTAAGAAACTGGGCATGGCTAGTCTAAGGAAAAGAAGGGCTAGGGGGTGACATAATAGCAGTATTCTAAAAAAGGGGGTCAACTTATTTTCCAAAGTACCTGAAGGCAAGACAAGAAGCAATGGATAGGAAAAAACCAAGGAGAGACGCAGCCTAGAACTAAGGAGAAATTTACTGACAGAACAATTAACCAGTGGAACAGTTGCTTCAGTCATTGTGGGGGCTTCGTCACTAGAGGTTTTCAAGAAGAGACTGGACAGCCACCTATTTTAGATGGTATGCCATTCCAGAAAAGTGGCTGTCTAGTCTTTTCTTAAAAGCCTCCAGTGATGAAGCACCCACAACTTATGAAGACAAGCCGTTCCCTAGTTAATTGTTCTCACTGTTAGGAAATTTCTCCTTACAAGAAGAAGAAGAGTTGTAGAATGATTAACAAATCACTGTGTAAGAATTATATTCTTGTCTATTCATTGCATATATCTACTACTTTGTGTCTTATCATTTTTACCCTATTTTTTTTCCTGGTGAGATTTTATTCTCTATTCAGAGTTGAATATATCTAATGTTTAACAAATCTACCTGTATACACATGGAGCAAAACATAAAGGCAAGGGGTATTTGTCAGAAAAATAGACTTGGCGATTCTGCCTACATTCTGAAAGCAGGTGTGGAGCCAAGAGGTCAAAACCAGCCAAGAATTAAATAGATGAGTGACATTAAGTTTTAGGATCATTATTTATAATATCCCCAGACTCTGTGCAGCTTAAAAATCTCATTACCGCATTTTGTGCCACTTGTAATTTCTGGGCAGTTATCAAAGGCAGGTACAGGTGTTGCATTTTAGAGGTGGAGAAGACAGAATGTGTAGCCAAGGTCTGGATATCCTCCAGGAAATTCTTTCTTAGTTTTCTTTCTGCCTCTTAACTCCCAATCATGGAAGTGCTTAAAAGAGAGAATTCTGGAAAGCCAAAGCATTTTCATCTTCCTTCAAATCACGCCTTCTAAAATCTGCTCACCATTTCTTCACTCCTAGGTCCCAGTCTCACAAAACCCAGTAACTAATAATAATAATAATAAATTTATTGTCATTGTACAGTATACACATACAATGAAATTCACAGACACCCAGAACCAGACTCAACACCCGCACTCATAGCAATCTCCAAAACACCCCGCCAACCAAATTCCCTCCCTAAAAACACAAACATCTGCACAACAGACCAAGTAATACTAATGATGGTCCTTAAGTTCATTATTAAGTGCAATTATAAGATCCAGTATTGGTTTTATACCATGTTCAAATTCCATATATTAGTACTTACGTACCAGGAATCAGGTGCAAAAAGAAAATATTAGGAAGAGATTGAAAAAAAATCTTAATATAGATTTGTGTAGAATGTCAAATAGGTTAAATAATATCATTTGGTCTGTTATTCACCCAGGGCTTTCTTGTAAGCTAAAAATCATATAGATGTAGACTTGTTAGGGTGATAGAAATGATTCCATGTTTTGAAATCAGACCTGAAATATTCAAATATGCTTTGTTGATATCCAGTAGGCTGTAATGTAAAGTAAGATAGATATTAAAAACCGGGGACATAATTCCTGCAGAACTTTATAAGGAAATTACTATAGATGGCTCCCTTTCCTATTATTATAGTTGTTTTCCACCCACTTAGTAATAAGCAGAACCACTGTATCTCGTTCCTAATCTTCAATAGCATTTCAGAACAATATGGTGCTTGATAGTATCCAAAGCCACCAAGAAGCCCCAATGCATCAGGAGACATAAACCGTTCCATGTCCAGGTCTCATAAAAAACAAATGTAATTTCCAATGTAATTTCCATTTCATGCTGTGGAAGAGCAGGCTACTTAAAAAAAACTGAAGGCATTTATGATACCTTTCTTTCCCACTTGAGCTTTTTTGCCTATTGTTTGCACAACAGAGTTGCTGATTAAACAACAACCTTGAAAGGTGTGGGAGGAGAAAAGATGAGATGCTATGCAAATGTTTGGAGTTCTGAAGCTATCATTGAACAGAGAAGTGCAGCAGCACTTCAGAGGGAGTTGGCAATGCAAAGAAACAAAAGTATAGAGATCCAGCAAGAAAAAGCACAACTTGGAAAGGTGCAAGGGTTCTACGTGTTAGCAGTAATAACAGAGAAGAAGAAAAAATCACAGAGAAATTAAGACAGAACAGGTTCTGTAAGAGAAAAACATTGCTATGCATTAGTAACAGTGAATAGTACAGAAATAATAGTAATAAAGTGCAGGGACAATTGTAATAGAAGTAGAATACCATATAGATATAATTGTAATAATATAGAATAATAGATGGTAATAATATAGAAACAATAGCAATAGATAAGAATATGGAATAGAGGTAATAGGAAGCAATTACACATATATTTGTAAGTCTTACACATCCAAGGTCTGGTGCTTTTGTATCTCTCTTGAGTCTGGGTCAATCTAATTGGATATAGTTTAAAAAAAATCTGTAACATATTCCCAAGTCAGAAACAGGTTGTCTCCCCTAAAAAGAGAAAATAGAGACTCATTAAATAAGCTGGATCTAAGGAAGCCTCCTCAGGAACATATCTACCTAACTGATCCAACAGCTCCCCATAGCAACTAGTATTGGATATGTACATTTGTGGCATAATATATCTCATAGAACATTTTTTTCATTTTTTCAGAATCAACAAGCCAACTTGAACCACAGATAAATTTATAGGCACTATCACACCTTTGTCACCATCCATGCAAAATCCAATCAAGAGAAAACAAGAGGTTTTATTCATGAAATGCTTCTCAAGAACTTACAATGGTCTACAGCCAGATGTTCACACTGGTTGCTTCCCAAAAGGAACAATTTACCTTAAAAAGCCCAGTGGAACACATTTTGCTGATGCCAAAAGACTATAGAAATAAATCATGACTTTTAAAGCAATCCTGAATAACATCAAGACACAAGCCTATAATTTCACACATGAAATGGTCAAAAGTTTTATTTTTCATTTTAAATTATTAATCATTTAATGGTTATATAAGTTCTCCACATATTCTACCAAGCTTCTCATACTTATTCAAACAGCAGGAAACAAGAGATTCTATATTAAGTATAATAACTGTAGAATTGCAGTGTCAAATTTATTGACCAAAAAGATAATGACTCTGAAAAAAATAATATAAATTGAATGAAACCGAATGAATCCAAGGCAACCATCTTCGGAGTGGTATATGTGTGTTTTCACAGGTTCTTATTTAGCCACTCAATATAGTTGTTAGCCCTTTTGTATGCTGTATTTAAGGTGAAAGGACCTGAAATAAATGTTAAAACACCATGAACAGCATTGTCAGCATGTTCATGTGCTACTTGAACTCCTGCTTCCCTAAGACGGGAAACATAAATTATTCCATCATCCCTCAAGACATCATATTGACAAGTGAGGACATATGTAAGTGGTAAGCCCTGAAGTTTGATGTCCTCAACTAAAAGTGGTGCCATCCTTGGATCCAGTAAACGATCCACATATTTGTGTCCAATTTTGGAATTTCTATGTGATGGGTCAGTATAAACGTGGCCTTTTTTAAATCTTTCAGGTAGCCAGTTACTCCAGTTTACAAATTTAAAAAAATGGTTGAACTCTGCAGGAACCTGTTGGTTGGTTTCTAAAGCTTTGGAAAAAGAGTCATCTGATGTAACATATTCACTGAAGAATCTGATCATTGATGTTTTAGGCAGAATCAGCATGTTTTTATTATCCTGATAGGATGGCAATTCCAGATCAATAGATTGAAGAGCAGGGTATAATAAGGCTTGAATCTTGAATTTAGCTTTGACATCAGGGTCATCTAGAAGCTAGAAAAGAAAAGCATTTATTAGAAATATTTTCCTATGAAAGATAGACTATTTAATATGTTTTATTTTGTAAGCAAAACAGTCATTAAAATTTCAAAGATTGTACATTTTCTATCTCTTTTATTCAAAATTGTTGAGGGGAAATCCTAACTGATATGTTTTTCACAGTATTTGTAATCTGCCAATTTTCTACAGCAATGACATTTGAGGAAAATTGCAAATAAAATACTGGAAGATATCTTATTACACTTGCTATCCAAAGATATCTTGAGAACTTCAGTATGTTCCAATCTTATTCATCAATGACTATAATTTAGCTATTCTTTATCATTACTCTGTGGAGTTTAGATGTTTTAGGAGTTATTTGATTCTTTTTCAATTCTTTTTCATAGTCAAAATAGGCTGGGTAGGGAAAAAGAACAGAGTGAGGGAAGATTTAAATTCTTCTCCTTGTAAAGTACAGATCATGTCCGACTCGATATACTAACATTGTCCCAAAAAGTGTCCTCTTATTCCCCAAAAATTATTTCCTCTTGATAATTTTTTGTTTGTTTCTCTTATGTCATTCACCACTCATATGAACATGTTGAATTTACTTTGATGGTATTGTTGAGCTTGCTTTATTCTTGCAATGGGGGTGAAGTTACATCTTTCCTTTATATTTAAGCCTCTATAGCTTCCTAATATGGAAATGTTCCATGGAAAAGTATACAGGTAGTCCTCAACTTACAACAGTTTGTTTAGTGACTGCTCAAAGTTACAATGACACTGAAAAAAGTAATTTATGACTGTTTTTTTACATATATGCCTGTTGTGTCAGGATAATGTGATCACTTTTTGCAACCTTCTGACAAGCAAAAATCTAGGACTTTCTTTTAAAATGGTACATACCCAGTTTTACCCATCTAATGTGAAAAGTCCCAGCAGTTGCCCTGATTGTTAATTGCTGTAGCTAGTTCTTATTTATACCTCAAGGTATTAAGTTACATGATAATTTCGGACAGTTGGGGTTCAATTAACATGCATAATTCTATAGTCCTCCATTTTGGACTCCTTAAAAGATCTTGAATCTTTCAGGGTAATTGAAAATTATGACTTTCTACTCTTAGGTATCCAGTGTGAAAAGCTCCAAGGTAACTAGTAGCAGGATAGCTTCAGATAACAAAGGTTAATGACATGTATAATTCCATTTTGGATTTATTACTTTCAAGTGAGTAATTCTTACCTGCTGGGTTACAGCTGCAGCTAAGTTACCTCCTGCACTGTCTCCTGCAATGCCGACGCGGCTTGGGTCCACATTATATTTCTCCAGAATGCTGCTTTGTAGAAAGTATTTTGCTACTGAGTACACATCTTCAAATGCAACTGGGAACCGATATTTTGGAGCTAGTCTATAACTTTTTGGAATTGATTAAAAAAACAATGACAGAAATATATAAATTCCCTGTGTTGGTAAAACAAAATTAATTTATCACTAGATTTACACTATTGATACTAGATTTAAAAAGGTGATTTTCTTTGATATAGAATTTGCTTAATTTTTTTGAATTCCTGACTTATTTGTGTGCTAAATGATCAATAAAATTTCTTTCCCTTTTACCGACTAACTCTAATCTGGTCTGTTTTGTCAATAGAATAATTACACTTCATAGGAACTTATGCTTCATGGAAGCTATAAGTTATATGGAATAATCTGAGACAGAATAATCTTTAACTTTAAAAATACCATTAGCTTTTTTAAAAAAGGAGCTGCTAAGCAAGACTGATGTAATAATCTGTGGAAATACCCTTAAGAAAGAGAAAGAAGATCCACAGCCCACAGATAAGAGATAAGAGACATCTCAGCCCACAAAAAGAATGGGGTGTGGAAAGCATTTCAGAAGGGACCCTCCTGGGTTTTTTGAAAGTAAAGGCAACAGGGGGGAAAAAATGCAAGATTCTGTTACTATAATCTTGCAATAAAGATAGTGTTACTACTCATAGTGTTGGTTTCTTGTCTGGATTACCATAAAAGTCTGACAATTGGGATCATTATATTTTTATATTGTGAAATGTAGATTTTAGTCTGTTGAAAGGATTTGTGCATTTCAGTTTATGTATTTAAACATTATTATACCGTCTTCCAATCATATTTTGTTTACATTTTGCAAAAAGTATAAAAGACAGTAAATGCAAAACTACATTAGTTATCCATTATAAACACGAAATAATACTAATAGCACAGCATATGCAAGGAAGTATAATTTAGCAACCAATAACAATATATATGGGGCTTCAATGTGCCAGTTTATACTATTACTAATCATTATTTAATTTTTTGTTTATAAAAAAAATTAGGAAAAGATTAATGAACAAAAATGTCTACTTCAAACACCATTCTTACTCGACTGATATCACAACAGCATTTAGTCTTTCTGATGTCCATCTCGATAAGAGGTCATAGGATTTCATAGCTGTGAAAAATAAGTGGCAAAGCACGTTTTATTACTCTTGCATTACCAATACACAGTACATGCTTCAAAAACAATATGGAACAAGAGCTTTAGTCTACCACAAGAATGAGCCTAGCATGTTACCATAGAAAGCTAAGAAACATCAAGCTCATTTTATAAATAGCAGAAATATTCTTGTCTCATGTTCATGTGAAGTTTGAAGTCCTAAGCCTACACAATTCTAATGAGCTATTTTCTGTTCCTTTTGGGAGTGACTTTCTAATGAATGAATCTCTAATCCAATGTTTCCCAATCTGGGCAACTTCAAGATTTGTGGATGCCAGTTCCCAAAATTCTACTGGTTGAGGAATTCTGGGAGTGGAAATTAATTTTGGCAGCATCATAAAATTATTGAGGCAGGGATAAACTGCTCTAATCTCTACCGTTCAGTGATTCCTTGGAATGATGCTACTCCTGCTGAGGCTGCCAAGAAAGACTACCAAAGTAGAGAACAAGTTGTCAATAGGATCTGAAAACCTTTTAAAATGGGTTTTGAACATTCCTATCTTTAAATTTGAGTAGGAATACTTTTTCATTGATTAAGCACAATTTTAGTGTGCCTGGGGATATCTTCCTTATCTTTGTGAAGTTCAATGCTCTATCTGATTTGAAAGGAGTGGGATTTTTTTGTTTTTCCTAATGGGAAACTAACATGCTACAAAAAGATAACAGCCTCCTTTATATTTGAGAACGCTACTTGGTCCTACATCCCATAAATGTCTCTAGGAAATGAAAGTAACGGGATGGCAGCAACTTAGTACTTTGTTTTCGCCTTCCCTCAGATTATATTGTAAATTAAAATTGGCAAGCAGATAAACTGGCAAGAGCTAGAGAGGTTGGGAGGAGCAACCTCATCAATTTACCTTTTGACAATTGTGAATCTTGTACCTTCTATGTGATTCATTTTGTGAGAATCATCAGGATAGTTTAAAAAAATTAATTAATTAACCACCAACTCAAGAAGGTTGGATATCTCTATTATACCTCAATGAAAGTCCTGGGACATCAGAATAAATAGATACATTTTATTTGAGACATTAGTCAAATATTCCACATTAGTGGAATAAAATACTTATGCTTACTTGCTGATCCTACACACCATCCACCTCCATGGATAAAAATCACTGCTCTTTTCAAGACACCTGACTTCTTTGTAGGAATGTAAAGACGTACTGGAACATGGCTAAAGTCTGTGTCTGTTACGATAACTTTTTCATCAGATGTAGGTGCTATATATTCAGCAATTGTGTACAGATTTATAACATCCATATAGTGTCCAAGACCCAACTTCTCAACAATTGTGGCCTGCAAGAAAGAAATGTTAACATCCTTGTGCTAAGCAAGGGCTTCATAGTACTCTAAACTCCATTTCTCTTTCCATAAACCAGTGTTTCTCAATCTGGCCAGCAATTGCTAGGAGCCAGAGAGGCGATCCATCAGAAGGGGCTCAAAGAAGAACAAGAAGCACCTAACTGGAATCAACAAAGACCAGAATAAGAAGACAGTTAATGAGATAATCTAGCACTCACCCAGTAAATACACTGAAAAAGGCTGATATGCACCAGACACCAGATGTGAGAGAGGAAAGTATCCACAAAAGCTTTGGAGAAAAGTATCATGCAAGAAAAAGATTTTTTTTGCTTCAAAGAAAGACCAGCATCTGTTGCTCTGGAGAGGACACCATGAGATACTCCAAGAAGATTCTGAAAGGAATTCATGGTAATGGAACCCATCATTTCAGGTTCCTGCAGATACTAGAAATAGCAAGCAAGAGACTCTGTAAAGGGAGAGAAAACAGGATGGTAATAAAGTAATAAAGCTATAAAAGAGAAAAGGAAGTATTAACAAGACATAAATAATAATGGAGAACAATGAGATATGAAATGAAGACCTCAAGAGTCAGACAGAGAAGGATTCAAAGTTAAAAGTTAAAAGCTAACTATGAAAATTGTAATTATATAGAAATGTAATAGGATAGAGAAGAAATTACTGTTCAGTGCTTCATGGTCTAATGACCACAGGGGGCCAGAAGGAGATAGATAGAAAATTAGTAATTTACTCTAGTAGACTGATTTGCCATCACTTTCCCTATTCTTTGTCTAAGAAATTGCTAATATTGTTGACTATTCCCATGATAGGATATTGTTAACTAGGTGCTAGTCTTTGCCTCTCCTAATAATGTATTTTCATTGCAAATGTATGTTGCTATGGGACATAGTTATTTGACTACACTTGTAACATTATAAATTGCACTTGCCAAACAGGTAGAACCTTGTATTCTCTCTCAAGCAGTTAGAATAAACTCCGCTTGCTGAAAAGGGTAAGTACTTATTTTGTTTCCCTTTGGAGGTACCGACAGGCAGATGAAAACTGATATGCTGCAGGTGAAATCCCAGCAAAGATTTTTGCACACCTCAACAGAAACTCAGAAGGCTGCTCATGCAGCAGCATGCAAAAAAGACTAATCCATTTCAGTGCACTGGGTGGACATGAACAGCTAAAATGCAGAAACAATGTATATTAAACAATGAGTGTTCACTTTAAGATTTTCCTACAGATGAGAGTATAATTGAGAAAATATTAGAATGTGCAGAAATGGATAGACTAAAGCTTACTATCAAGGACAAAGAAGAAACTGAATATTTTTTGATATGGCATCTATTTTACCAATGGTTAGATAAAAGAAATAGAA
>JANHJO010005876.1:48956-60547 GCA_032468235.1 Pseudoxyrhopus heterurus | reverse complement strand
GCGTGCACAGCATGCGCTACGTCCCCATCAATTTAGGTCCAAAAACAAGCTGATTTAGGCCCCAAAACAGGCCGATTTTCAGGCCTAAATTGCCCCATTTTCGGGCTTAAATTGATGCGCGTGCAGCGTCCCCATCAATTTAGGCCCGAAAATTTAGGCCGGTAGCTAAATTTAGCGAAATCGGCCCGTTTTCCGGTTCAAATCAGCTGATTTTCGGGGCTAAATTGATCCGCGCTGCACAGGCGCCAATTTAGCTCCAAAAATTAGTATAAGCCGACTCGAGTATAAGCACGCATTATTGCTGATCGGCTTATACTCGGATCAATAATCTTACCTGTTTTTCCTGGGTAAAATTAGGACCTCGGCTTATACTTGAGCCGGCTTATACTTATATACGGTATTTTAGAAACCATGCAAAACAACAAGAACAAAAAAACAGGTCCTTGATCCCTTGCAGAAAATGGTATTTTTAATATAGCCTCTTTTTAAAAAATATATATATATTTTTTTTAGGAAGCCATAGACACCTTTAATGCTCCAAACAGTAGGAAGTTCGTTTTTATGTTGAGTACAAGAGCCGGAGGCCTGGGGATTAATTTAGCAACAGCTGATGTTGTGATCCTCTATGATTCAGACTGGAACCCCCAAGTCGATCTACAAGCGATGGTAAGCGTAAATCTTCAAGGTTTATTTCTGGGACAGCTGCACTCTTTCATATAAAGTAACTTAAAAAAAAAATCAGGTAAACCCTACATTTGGAGGGTTAATTAATTAGACTGAATTAATTAGACTAAATAATGATACATTCACCTTTGCCTTTAAATTGGTATTTGGCATCTTTTCACTTACACCTTTCTTCCATTTACCCTGATTAGGATCGTGCTCATCGGATTGGTCAAAAAAAGGCCGTGCGGGTATTTCGGCTTATCACTGACAACACTGTTGAAGAGAGAATAGTAGAAAGAGCCGAGATAAAACTGAGGCTGGATTCAATTGTTATTCAGCAAGGTGTGGTTTAATATGTTTATAGTGTTTGGAGATAAAATTAAGAAAAGGCAGGATCTGACCTGTAGCGTTTGGTAGTGAAACTAGAAAAATCTCACTTCCTTTGAGATGTTTCCCTCCTTCAAATTTAAAACAGAATAGAACTCGAATTAGTATGTGAATGGTTCAGAATCTGACTTTCTTTTCTATTTTTGATGTGACTTTAGTACCAAATAAATGCTTTGCTTGATATATGCTTAGCAAGCATATTGTGCTGCTGTTCAGTTAAAATTGAATGGTCCTGTATAAGTTGGATAATATCATGGTGCTAACCTCAAATTTATTTATTTATTTGTTGGAATTTCTATGCCGCCCATTCCCGGAGGACTCCGGGCGGCTCACAACAAATTGCACACATCAAAGTCAATCCCTTCTGTAAATCTTTGCTTTAAATTTGGCACTAAGATGAAACATTTAACTTTGCTGTTGTACTTCCAATTTTTAATTGTAATTTTTATTAAATAGCCTGCTTAGATAGGGGATACGACTTTATAATCCTAGCATAGAACTCACAATGGGTTTGGAATTAAAATTCTTTGTGTTTTATGTATTAGGAAGGCTTATCGACCAGCAGTCTAACAAACTAGCAAAAGATGAAATGTTGCAAATGATCCGTCACGGAGCAACACATGTGTTCGCTTCCAAAGACAGTGAACTGACTGATGAAGACATTACTACTATTTTAGAAAGAGGTGAAAAAAAGGTGAGATAATGTGGAACATAAATCCCGTTTACTGTGCCTTGTTCATTTTTTCGGCTATCTGTAATAAATATCAGCTCTGAACTAACCGGAAAAAAAATATGTTAGCTTAGCTAACTTTTCATATAGACTGATTAAAATCAGCCATAGTATTTATATGCATGAAAAAGACATTTCTAAAAATGTGTTCTCTTTCTTTTTTTGGTACTTGTGACTTTCTTTAGACAGCTGAAATGAATGAACGTTTGCAAAAAATGGGTGAAAGCTCTCTTCGGAACTTCACAATGGACACTGAAATGAGCTTGTACAATTTTGAAGGGGAAGATTATAGAGGGAAACAAAAGGTATACATTTGATATACATGGGGCGTTTGCAGTTGCATGAATTGCATTACAGAGAATGCTTTTTGATTTCAGTAGGATCATAAACATCTTAAAATAAGCACTGGATGTTGCTGGGACAAAATTCTAGGCTCTCATTATTGGTTCCACCCCCACTTCACGAATTTAGGTTGGAGTGTACTTGTGACTGGAAAGTCTATTATCCTCTGGAGGTTGCCTGAGATACAAAGATGCAAGCCAATGCAATCCTCGGTTGCATTTACAGAGGGATAGAATCAAGATTATGTGAAGTGTTAGTGCCGCTTTATAACGCCTTAGTGAGACGACGCCTAGAATGCTGCATCCAGTTTTGGTCACAATGTTATAAAAAAAAGATGTCGAGACTCTGGAAACTGTGCAGAGAAGAGCAGCAAAGGAGATTAGGGGGCTGGAGGCTAAAACACATGAAGAACGGTTGCAGGAATTGGGTATGTCTAGTCTAGTAAAAAGAAGGACTGGGGTGACCTGATAGCATTGTTCCAATATTTTAGGAGTGCCACAAAGAAGAGGGGGTCAACTTATTTTGCAAAGCATCGGAAGGCAAGACAAGAAACGATGGAATCTAATCAAGTTCTCCTAGAACTAAGGAGAAATTTGCCAACAGTGAGAACAATCAACCAGGGCCTTGCCTTTAGAAGTTATAGGTGCTGCATCACTGGAAGTTTTAAAGAAATGGGACAGCCACTTGTCTGGAATGGGTATAGGGTCTTCTGGTTGAGCAGGTTTTGGACTAGAAGACGCCACGATCCCTTCCAAATCTATTATTCTATTAAATCTTCAGATCAGCCAGCATTCCCAATGGACAGAAATAGAAGAAGATTTAATCCAGTAATATCTTCTAGAACATTGTTAACTGTCAACTTGAATATGTATGGATTTTAATTCCCAGAGTCTCCCAGCCAGCATTAAATCAAACCATTATTTTTTTTCCCTTTAATTACCAAATGTCTGTCCCCCATTAGTTTTGCTGTTAATGCATGCAATAAGCATAGTCCAATCAGCGTAGAATGTAGGATGCATGAAAGTGGTCCAAAAATTAATTATACTTTAGGTCCAGATGATGGATGCTTGGGAAAATGTATTGTAGTCAAGTTCATAATGGAATTCTCAAAAGAGTCCCATGAATGCAATTAATTTTTATTTCTCTGAAGAAAACTGTCACCCAGGTTCATGCACATGAAACTATGTATGTGCTCCTTTATTTCTTAATTTTCTCAAATTCAATACTGGTATAGTTTAACATATGGCAAGGAAGTTCATCACTTCTGTTTACTATTCACGTTTCAATATTTTTAAAAAAGCATCCTTCTGTTCAGAAAAAGAACATGAAAAAAAAAATACAGAAAGCATTAACCCAGCGCACAACAATTTGTTCAGGTTTTTTTTGTAAAGGAAGCACCTGTGTCAGCAAGAACCTGACAATCTTCCCTGCCAATAAATAAATGAGTTTATTTATTTTTTTGTAGCTGAGCATGATGGAATGGATCGAGCCTCCAAAACGAGAGCGCAAAGCCAACTACGCTGTGGATGCCTATTTTAGGGAAGCTCTCCGTGTCAGTGAGCCTAAAATCCCAAAGGTCAGCAGTGTAACCTTCTCCGTTACACAAAGAGCTAATCTATTCATTTTCATGAGTGGGCAAATAGAAATTAGAACATAGCATCGATACTGTATGTGTTTAATTTCAAAGGCTCCGCGACCGCCCAAGCAGCCAAATATCCAAGATTTCCAATTCTTTCCACCACGGTTATTTGAACTTCTTGAAAAAGAAATCCTCTATTATCGGAAGACGATAGGCTATAAGGTAAGAAACTACAACCTTAATATTAAATAAATAATCTTCTAATATTAAGTAACACCCCCCCCTCCAAATTTTCAAAGGCATCCTTTTTAAAATCAACTTTGTGTAGCACGAAACAGGATATAGGTTATATTACACAAATCACTTCGTCACTGCCTAAGCACTGTATTCCTGCTGCGTCTTCTCTACACATACACACACATGCGCTCTCTCTCTCCTAAATTCATGATACCCAGAAGCTTTTGGAAGCTTTAAAAAGAGCTCTGGACACATATTGGCTACTTATGTAATGCTGTTACTGGTACGCTTGTGTGGAACAAGTGTCTGCGAGCCATTGAGGAGGAAGAGGAAAGAGATGAGTTACGATAGGTTATGTTCATCTTGCCTGAAGGACTTTCTGAGGCCTGTAAACACAAGTAAAAAGAATGCTTCTCTACGATTGCCCCGATGCCAGAGAAATATTTCCTCTCCTAACAAATCCCCAGTAGATGAAAAATGCATCCATCTCGCCTTTTGGCATTTCAGAGAAAGGCCATAAAGGGAGGCGGGTAGGCCTCTACCCAGAACCCTTAACGGCGTTGCTCGCTTACTCATTCATTCATTTCATTGCTGGTTTTAGGTCCCCAGGAACCCTGACCTTCCGAATGCAGCTCAGGTGCAGAAGGAGGAACAGCGGAAGATCGATGAATCAGCTCCTCTTTCTTCCGAAGAGGCCGAAGAGAAAGAAAAGCTGCTCACCCAGGTATGTGGCTTCCGGGCTTCACGTTGATTTCTTATTAAAAAGAAAAGAAAAGAAGAAGAAGCTGTGATTATCAACCCGTCTGCTTGCTGTGCAAGACATTACCGTAATTATCCCCTGGAAAACTGCAAATGCTTCTCTGATCATATGGATTAATTTGTAATTGCGTTGGCTCGAAGCCAGAGTTGGCAGGTCAACATGCAGGGCCCATCCCCGAAGGCGGGGAAGGGGGAGTAAATGAGATATTTAATGCATATATTTTACATTGAAACTCACACATTCTCTCCTAAATAAGATAATGTTGTTGACCATAACGTGACAGCCATCCCCTACAGCTGTTGGAGGCAGGAAGAAATAAATAATTGTGTAAGCCCCAGCTGGGAAAAAAATCCCCGCTACCAATAAAAGAGGATATTTGTAGCTCAGGGCTGAAATGAAGGTGCTTGGTACTTTCTGAGCTTGGTTGTTTTCTTGCAGACGTTTCATACCCAAACGAGGTAACTTAATCAGTACAGGCAGTCCTTGATTTATGACTGCAATGGAGCCCAAAATTTCTGTTGCTAAGCAAGACTTCGTTAAGTGAATTTTGGCCCATTTCACAACCTTTCCCCCCCCCATAGTTGTTAAATAAATCAACTGCAGTTGTTAAGTTAGTAAGACGGATATTAATTTTGCTTCCCCATTGACTTTGCTTGGCAGAAAGTCGCAAAAAGGGAGCACAGGACCCCAGGACACTGCAGCCGTCATAAATATGAGTCAGTTGTCAAGTGTTTGAATTTTGAATTGTGACCAGGGGCATGCTGCAACCGTCGTAAGTGTGAAAAATAGTCTTAAGTCACTTTTTTCAGTGCTGTTCAACTTCAAACGGTTACTAACTTCAAATGGTTACTAAATGAACTGTTGTAAGTAGAGGACTACTACTGCTAGCACTGATGATGTTACCTAGTTTGGGTAATGAAAGGTCTGCAAGAAAACAGCCAAGCTCAAAGAGCACTAAAGACCCTCCTGAAAAAAAAAAAAGCTGGCCATCTTTAGTGGTTATGCTCTGAATTTCTGGTTGCAAATATTGAAAGAGAAGGGAGAAGTCCTTTGTTTTCAAAATGCAATTAACAAAGTTCTCAACAGCTAGGTAAAGGTAGAAAGTGGGAACTTGACAAAGAGAATAGTTGAACCTGACACAATTCAGACTGAATCTAAAGGTGTGGCTTTTACCAAAATAAACCGCTCTCCTCTCTTGCAACTGATTACTATTGACTGATGGTTCCAGGCAGTTTATGTTTAACATTTCATCAGTAACTTTCTGGCACAAAGTCTACAAGTTTAGATTTTTGTTATGTTTTTAATGAGTGTTGTTGAATCAGTGTAATTACTTTCATGCCTGAATTGCTGGGCTGTTCAAACATAATTTTTAACAGTCTCTGCATGTTATGAGACAGGAAGCATAGGTTTTTGTTGCATTCTTTTCCAACAAAATATAACATTCTTAATATATCCTTCTATATTAGCACTTAGGCTTATATATTAAGGATAGATATACTTGAATCCTCCACTTGAAAGGTTGACTTAACAACTGTCTTTTCATCATTTAAATTGCCAGTGTCTGACAAAGTGAATCTTACAATGAAAATACAGATGGTTCCTAATCTCTCTACAGAGAGAGTAAACATTTTTTTTACAACACTGTTTAATATTTGAAAATAGGTACATAAAACATCTGAATCTTTTCACCCTTGTCTGTTTACATTTCTTTTTACATTTTTCTATCCACATATTTTGGTCGAGTCAGATCAATACGACCATCTTGCTCTTTGTTTGAAAATATTTATTTTTTTTATTTTTACACTGGTAACCCCAAAATGGTAGAACATCAGTAAAAGCAAAGAAATACAGCTTGATGTTAAAGTGTGCATTTCAGCTATTGTCTAAAAGTATACAGCTGTTTCAGCAGATGGTAGCAGATGGTTGATATTGTCTGGATTCTGAAGTTAAATAAAACTGAGTCTGATTAGTACATGGTAGAGATTCCTACAGGAAATTCCAGGTTTGTAGGCTGGATTAGGAAAATTTGAAGAAAATTATGCCACAAGAAAGCCACGTCTATATTCTATCCTGCTGCAACAAGACCAACATGGATATACGTATCCCTAAAGTCTCCCGAAACTGGCCTTAGCTTGGAAAAGACTCTGTATATGTAAAATGTTTTGAATTTGAAGCGCCCCCTCCCCAAATACAGCTAGTCCTTGACTTACGACCACAATTGACCCCAAAATTTCTGTTGTTAAGTGAGACATTTGTTAAGTGAGTTTTGCCCTATTTTACTACTTTTCTTGCTACAGTTGTTAAGTGAATCACTGCAGTTGTTAAGATAGTAACCTGGCTGTTAAGTGAATCTGTCTTCCCAATTGACTTTGCTTGTCAGAAGGTTGCAAAAGGTGATCACATGACCCCGGGACACTGCAACCATCATAAAGATGAACCAGTTGCCAAGCATCTGAATTTGGATCATGTGACCATGGGGATACTACAGTGGTCATAAGTGTGAAAAATGGTCACGAGCCACTTTTTTCAGTGCCATTGTAACTTTGAATGGTCACTAAATGAACCGTTGTAAGTTGAGGACTTCCCCTATCTTAGGCGTGAAACACGTTACTCTCTGCATTTGGCAAGTATTTTAAGTCCAAAAAAAGTGGGAGCTTGAAACATTTCCGAATTCTTAGAACAGACTGTTTTTGGCTGAAATGTTTCTTGTGTACCCTGGCTGGTTTTCAGTAGATCTGATCTCAGAAATAAGTGTCATATATAGCATTTTACAGTAGTTCTGCAATAAACACTGATTATCAATGGCACAACTATATAAAATATTGGACATTTGTCTCTCCAGTAATTAACTTTGGTTGCTGCAAACCTTTAGAGGTTCCTGATTGAATGGTTTAAAAGTTTAACGTTGTTTAAGGAACTGTTTTTAGTGCCAATTTTTTTGTTTATATTCCTTCCATAGTCAGTCAGAGATTTTTTTTTCATACCCCCCTCCTCCGTATTTTTATGAAAAGTATGCATGGGAACTGGGGATTGTCTTCCCTTCCAGGTGTTAATTTCATTCACCATTTGCTTTGTAAGTGTTTGAAACAGAATGTTCCTGCATTTAGTTCCAGAAGATTGCCTGTGACATCTGGACAAGTGCCCTCATATTCTTGAAGGTTTTTGTTTTTTTGTTAGTTACTTGTAATTGTTCAAGTGTGATACAAGTGAAAGCCCACTAAGATTTGGACTGAACTTTGTTTCTTTGGAGATTTGCCATTTACAAGCATGAATAGAACAACTTCTCTCTCTTATGTGTGAGGAGATGTGTTTAAAAATAACTCAGCTTTTTATGACTTGAGTAATAAACCCCGGATAATAGATGTTTATGGAAATACTGCAAGATCATTAACCCCTGTAATTATTATGTGACATTGTACCAAGGCATTAATGAGCAAATCCAACTGTATCCTCCTAAGATGCCAGATCTGACAAAAACAACTTCTTCTTTTAACAGGGTTTTACAAACTGGAACAAAAGAGACTTCAATCAGTTTATTAAAGCTAATGAAAAATACGGCCGTGACGACATAGATGATATTGCCCGTGAGGTGGAAGGAAAGTCACCTGAGGAAGTTATTGAGTATTCAGGTGCATTAATCGTTCCTTGATTAATTAAGAATGATTGCGAACAGTACATTTTTTTTTCCTATTGGGCTATCTTTGTAATTCTACCAAGGATAGAGAAGTCTGAGGTAATGTGGAAAGGAGGAAATGTCCTGGATGGAAAGATTTAAGATCTACTGAGGGATTACGCCGAGGTTGATGCAACCATAACTCTGTAGCTGTTCCTGTTCCTGCACCGGTTGAGTTTTAGGTTATTAGAACATAGAATAATAGAGTTGGAAGGGACCTCAGAGGTCTTCTAGTCCAGCCCCCCTGCTTGAACAGGAGACCCTATACCATTTCACGCAAATGGTTATGACATGTTTCACTTGACAGTGCTGTGGTTGGCAAGGCGGAGTGGCTGGATTTATTATTCCTTTCTCCTGATAGCATTATAAGGCTAATCCCCGTTTGGTTGAGTTACGGGCTCACAAGAATCCCAGATGCATTTCCAATGCAAACACAATTCTGCTTTTGCAAACTCGGCCGTACTTTTCAAGGGCAGCAGCATTCTTTAAAATATTTCCCATCCTTAAGAGCAAAGGGCTCTCCCTTAACAGCCTCTTCTCCCTTCCACATTCCATTCCCCATGCTATGATTTGGGGTCATCCTGTGTCCTCTATTTTCACACATATAAGGGCCTTCATATGTAGCGTTGGGTACTAAAGCCAAACAGATTGTTCCCACAGGAGTGTCATGCACAGCACGTACATATATTTCAGAAAATAAAGTATAGTTGCCTCTGAAATGGAGAATAATTGGCTCAAACCACCCTTCCAGTTCCAAAGCTACAAATTCTACTTTCAAGACTTACATGTGTATATGCCCAGATAGAAATTAGGGAGAAAAGAGGTTGTTTCATTGCTATTACCTGTGGCACCTGGAATGGTGCATTGTTTCAATAATGATAATGTGAGAATGACGGAGATTAAAAGAAGAAAATTGAAGAAGTTGCTATGTACTATCAACCTCTGAACTCCTATAATACTTTTAAGATATCGTTTAATCTTGTAGTTTTCAGTTATGATTTAAAAACAAAATACCCAAGCCTGTTTTATGCCTACTTGAACGCTCTTATAGAGAAAGAAAGCATTTCTGGTTGTTACATCATGTGCAGCGTTGACATAATAGGTTTTTGGGTTGATATCTGCAAGACAGAACAAAAAGTTTAGCCATTACCACAACTCTTGGATCCCTAAGAGTTTAATACGAAAATGGATAAAATTCTGTCTTTTGTACACGTTGCTTTGATGGCACCTTTTATTTTATTTTATTTTTTTTATAAAATAAGTCTTTATTAACTTCTTAACAGATATGACACAAAGACAACAATCAAAACAAAAACATCAATACAAATGACCAAACAGTCAAAAATAAGCAACTAACTTAAAGATAATTATTCAATTCAATTTATCTTACAATAAGATTATTCCACTAGATGGCAACTCAAACTACCTTGATAATATTTTCTACGGTATAAATTATATATTAAATATATTCTATACTATACATATTTTCTGATTTCTTTTTTCTAACCAATTATACAACGAGTCCCAATAAATACAATCTTCTTTCTCCTCTTTATCTTTGATCAATAGAAGTCTATGGAGATTCTCAGTCAGCCAGTAAATGTGCTTTTGGGACTTTTGGAGAATAGATTGCCTGCTTCTTCTTTGTGGCAGCCCCTCAAATATTGGAAGACTGCTATTTTATCACCCCTAGTCCTTCTTTTCATCCAACTTGACACACCCAATTCCTGCAACTGTTCTTTGTATGTTTTAGCCTCCAGTCATCTTTGTTGCTCTTCTCTGCACTCTTTCAAAACTTTGCTAAAATGATCCTTTCCAAGGATACTTGTAATGTTTTCATCAACACAGAAAGAGACGCCCCTTCAATAGAACTGATACACACTTCGAAATGTTGAAGAGTGTGTAAATTTATCATTTATTAAACATCCAGCCAGCTTTTTCCACTCCCCCTAAAATTTCATGTTCTTATTCCTCAAAGCAAGTGCCTTAGCCACTGCTGAGAATAGCAAATTAAGCTTTAATTAATCTTTGACACTATCTATGAGTGATTGCAAGGAATCTGGCTGTTTTTTCAGTAAATCTCAAAAAAGGGAAATTTCCCACGCTCACCTACTAGCAAATTCACTTAAGGCTGACTTCAACAATCCAAAATGTTTCTTCCCAGCTTTCTTTATGTTCTAAACTACCGGTACCTCTTGATTGTTAAAATCGATTTTTCCTTCTGGGTGTTTCCCAGCCTCTCCACATTCTCTCGTATCCGTGGTTGCTTAATTTGGCCGAAGGAATGAGAAACGTCACGTCAGGATCGGGTGGGATTTGGTTCAGGTCCAACCTCGTTCACGAAACACCCGTCTCTCTTCCAACTTCCGACAGCTTTCGCGGGGCGCAAATACAACCATACAGAATTTCAACTCACCGTCATAGCTGAGAGCCGATGTTTTAGTAATGACGATGAAGAAGAAGAACGCCGTGAAGATAAAGCCATTAAAGAATAAACCTGAGAGGGAAAAATAAAATTAAAACAGACTTTTTGCCCCCAGAATGTTAAGATATACAGACTTACGATTGCAATTGAGCCCAAAATATCTGTTGCTAAATTATAACCGTAAAGGCTTCAACTTTTTAAAAATCTCCTTCCTTTCACTTTTCAAAAAAAAAACATTTGCTATTTTGCTCTCTCATCACAACAGTTGCATCTCTCAGCTTTGCTCAGCTTTTCCCCAAAATCTTAACCGCATTTTAGTTCGCTCTTCCAGATTTTTATATTTGTATATTTTTACAGATATGTACTGTATTGGTTCATAGTTGTAAAGTGCTCAGAGTTGAACAGGAGATGGAAGGACGATTCAACAAATAAACCCACGCAGTGAGTGGCGGCAAAACGCAGTTCCTGAGCAAATGTCTACCACAACTTTTCTTGCGAGATAGGAGAAGACACTCTCGGAAATCAGAAGTGCCAAAAATGGACACTGACTAGGAGTATATCTTGAGAAGGGCTCACTCTACAGATAGAAAGACCCACACAAGTTTACAAGGCATGGCCCTGGCATCTTGTAATCTCTTTGTGTCTATCTAACTAGATAATAATCTGTTTTATTATGTTTAGAGCTTTTAGACCAAGGGTCTTCAAACTTGACAGCTTTAAGACTTGTGGACTTCAACTCCCAGAATTCCTCCTCCAGTCACGTGAGCTCAGGAATTCTGGGAGTTGAAGTCC
>JANHJO010005873.1:65950-76828 GCA_032468235.1 Pseudoxyrhopus heterurus | reverse complement strand
GGCCTAAATTGGCCCGTTTTTGAGCCTAAATTGATGCCTGCGCAGTGCGCCTGCACAGACATCAATTTAGACCCGAAAACGGGCCGATTTGGGCCCAAAAATTGGCCTGTTTTCGGGCCTAAATCAGCCTGTTTTCGGCCTCAAATCAGCTGATTTTGGGGGCTAAATTGATGCCTGCACCGCAGGCATCAATTTAGTCCCGAAAATTTGTTGACTCGAGGATAAACCGAGCCTGGTTTTTTCAGCCCTTTTTGAGGGCTGAAAAACTCGGCTTATACTCAAGTATATACGGTATATAAGTCCTTGCAGTATTTTTGAGAAGTGGTTTACCATTACTGTCTTGTTAACGCTAAGTGAGAATGACCTGCCCAAAGTCACCCAGCTGGTTTCATTCCTAGGGCAGAACTAGATCTCATGGACTCCTAGTTTTTAGCCCAGTGCCTTTAAGTGCTACTCCTAACTGGACCTCAAATTTTAGACTATAATGAAATTATAGAAATATTTAATATTTCAATGTAAACATTTCAGCTTGTAAAAGGCTGCAAATGTATTAAAGATAATTCTTGATTTATTTTGATATATTCAGCTATGGATGTAAACACTTCGTGGATTGGCAGCAGATATTGTAAATTGTTTTAAATGATCTATTTTATTTCAGTTTGTAAAGGAAATAGATAATGAGAAGAGAATGAGATTACTGCAGTTTGTTACTGGAACATGCCGATTGCCAGTTGGAGGATTTTCTGACCTCATGGGTAAGCAAAATTATGTGAGCTGCATTAGCATGATTTAATATTGATATTGAGCATAAGTTCAAGTCATTGGACATTCATATATGAATTTGGAAACATTAACATCTGTTTACCAGCTTTTTCGTTTTCACAGATAATAGCTTAACTAATTATCTTCGAAAAGAAATGAGCCTCCAGATATAATCATTTTTAAAGTAGGATACATTGTGCATGGTTAATGGATAATAGAGGTGTTAAGTTTTGCTTCAATTCAAATATTGCATACTGGAAATTCGGTTTCATATTGGCTACAGCAAGGAAAAAACAAAATCCAGAATGATTTACCTGTTCTGGGTTCAGATAAACCAAACCCTGAAACAGTTGTGGATATTCTGACTATATAAAACAGTGGGATTCAGCCTTGGAACAATCTTCTTTGCAGCTATCCAGATGACCATTAAATTGGAGCAATAAGTTTTCTGTATTTATTGGCCACTTTAGACAGTAGCTAACATGCTTATCTTGTCACTGGGAACTTCCCTCCACAGTTGTTTTGGCTTGGGCTGTAGACGAGACTGGACAGCTGCCTGCCACAGCAACAACTGCCTGTATTATCAACTAGGCTATTTTTATACACAAATTTAGCACTGTTTCGGAAGAGTGCTAGATCTGTATTGAGAAATAGCCTGATAGATTACAAGGCTGGTGTATTTCAGTATCTGTAGTCTGTCGGTTGGCAAATTATCAATCCCACTTTAAGGAAGCTACACACATTAATTCATACAGATGAAGTTCAGCTTCCCCACTCAAATGTTTACAAAATCACCAATCTGGCCCAGACAGAAATTGGATACTCCATTCATAAAAAGCAACCTTGAGCTAAAATAGAACAAAGTATTTTTTAATATGTAGATAAGCCACATTCTGGCTTCTGTCCAGGGCAAAACAACTAAAATGTATGTCATTCTATGCAAGGAATTGGTTATGGAAAGAATATTGTGCACATCTTCAAAGGGTAAGTTTCACAATATTTTTGAACAATGGCGGATCTTACTTTAATGGGGAAAGTATTTTTATCTTACTTGAGCTTCTTAAGGATTGATTCTAAGGATGGTTATTTTTACGCCTTGATAATTATGGCAGCTTATCATACATAATTTCTGCCTCTTCCTCTTCTGTTATTGCAAAAGAAAGGTTGGGGTTTTTCTAGAACACAGTGCTGAATATTGTAGGAGAAATAGGAAAAAGTAGATACACTGCTTTATTCTGTATCTCTGTGTCATTTAATTCTGTGTTGGCAGTAGAATAACTGAATAAAATCCCATGTCTTCAGCATTTTGAAGAAACATACTTCCTTCAAGTACATACCTCTGTACTATTGGAGGTATGGTCATTTATGGTGCAGAATGAATCACTTTAGAAATGTTAGAAGACTGTACTGATCTATTGTGGCTGTGCAGTGCTTCTAAAAATCCAGAAATATGAATGCAACATCTGTCTGACTCATTAAAGCATCCAGAACTGTTTCTGGATCCCAACCATTGCACATTTTTATGGCCCATATTATTTTGTAATTAAACTGCTTTTTATCATAACTAATGGTAAACTCTGCTTCCTTATGCAACTCGAAATAATATTTGGTTAGCCAGCCTAATGATGTACTTTTTCACCTCAGTTAGACTTCAGAAGTAGGTATGTTCTACCTTTATTCTTTACAAACAAACTTCTACACAGTCTTTGTATGAGGGATCTGGTGCTCTCATGCAGGCACAGTATGCAAAGTTACAGTTAAGCAAACTCCATATGTGAAAGAGATGACCTTGGTATGAAAAAACCAAAAGGGACTTTAAGAAGCTATTGCGTAGTCCAAAGACTGAGGGAAAACATGAAAAAGAAACTTAGAATAACTCACTTTGACTAGGAGGAAGAGAAATTTTAAAAAGCTCATGTTCATCTTTGGGGGGACTGATGTTCCAAAAAAATTGGCACTATCACAGAGAAGGCCTACCTGTGATCCCCAATGTTTTTACTTCCTGAGGAAGCATGACCTTGAACAGACATTCATTTGATGATCTGATAAAAATGGGCAAAAACATTCCCTAATTCAGGTTTGGAGATGCACTTTGGTGGTATACTTGACTACCAATAGTCTGACTGTTGCATTCTTACCAGTTGCAGCTTCTGAGTCATCTTTAGATGTAGCCCTATATAATATGTGTTACAGTAGTTGAACTGCATGCTGGTGGATATGGGTCACCATCACCAAGACTCCCTGGTTTTGTGGAACTGGAAATGAATTTCAGGTGCTATGTAAGTCAACACAAATGGAAGAACTTTACATGGTATTGTTTTTAGTACATTGTCCCTGATGGCACTGTTATTTATCATAAATTAATATTATGACTACTACTTAAAAGTGACACAAACACAAAAGATCTTACTACTTCTTAACAAAAATATCTGATTCTCAGCAGCTTTGATTTTCACTATATTAATGCAACTTAATTTCTCTCATATTTTTATTAAAAATATTTTAGGGAGTAATGGACCCCAAAAATTCTGCATTGAAAAAGTTGGTAAAGAAAACTGGTTGCCTAGAAGCCATACATGGTAAGTAATTAGATGATTCAGGTTACTATGTCCATTCTGTAACAATTAGGGCTACTTTTATATTTTATGTAAATAAATAGCTAAAATGTTTTAAATCATACAGAAAGTTGCATGCCATTGTTGGCCCACAAGATAAGTTTTTCATTTAGAAATAGGGATGTAAAAGTTGTTAGACTAAAACTAAACACTAAAAGTGTTCCTATTTTCTCCCTTGTCTACTCAGAAACAGATTTGTTTTACACAGCATATCATGGTATCATTAAAATCACAAATATGCAATAAAAAGAGCTAATTATATAATATATAGGTAGTTCATATGGTACATAGTTAAGCTCAAGAAATAGACTGATGTGGGTTAATGCACGATGTAGACATCTGAAAATGCATGTTAGTCTTCAGAGTGTGTTGCTGTAATTCAACATCCAGGCAACAAAAAGGCAGAGAAAATCATTTGTTGAGCTGGATGCTCTTGGGTTTTTTTTTCTGCATCATTTTGTTCAAATGTTCAGTATTATTAAGCTTGCTGCTTATTTTCAGTTTCAATCGCTTGGATTTGCCACCATACAAGAGTTATGAACAGCTAAAGGAAAAGTTATTGTTTGCAATTGAAGAAACGGAAGGATTTGGACAAGAGTAACTTTTTATGGAATTTGGATCAGAAGAACATAAATTCATATAGGGTGTGAGTTCTTCACTGCCTCTGCTAGTTGCACTTCTTACTGTAAACAGGACTTGATCTTCATTTATTTAAGCAAATGTTAGTATGTAAGTAAATGGATGTTGCTCTGTCATTTTATTCCTTCTATTTTTAGATTTCTTCCAAGTCCTTTACAGAAATCCAAGATGATAAACTATAAATGAAATCTTCCTTGACCAGAGGTCATTATACTTCTGGCGTTATGTCTTGCATCATGTTCATTAACTGGAGTGCTTTTTCTTTTTTCCTTCTTTTCTTTTCTCTTTTTTTCTTTCTTTTCCTTTCCTTTTCTTTCCTTTCTCTTTCCTTTTTCTAAAACGACTCCTTTCTCTTCCTGTTTTAGTAGCAAAGTATTGCTGCTGAAGAACTGGGAGATCCACTGGTAGCTGTAACATTGCAGCAGACTTTTTCTAACAGCACTTCCTTGCATTCAGACTCGGGGGATGCTAACAGCATTTCCATTGCTTGCATTATGTGTTCTTTACCCACTGAGGCTTGACTGTTTCCACTCTCCCAAAACATATCCCAAAGCCATCTCTGTTTAAACAGAGCAGAGGGATATGTAGACCTTAATGCATGCATCCATAGCATAGCACTTTTATTTATTTTTACCACTATGATCGCATTCCTCAGGTTATTCCTCCATCTGAAGGTGCCTCTTCAAATTTGCAGGAATTTTAACCCATTTTCAGCTAAGTGTGTACTTAGTTTTGATGATGGTACTTTAATAGTAAATTTGAAAGATAATTCTTTCAGGTGGAAACAACTGGAAATTATTTCCAGTCCTCTTTGTAGGTTGAGTTTAAAACTATACAAATGGCCATTAACTGTCAATTCTAGTTCTCCTCTAGATGCAGGAGCATTGCTTCCTATTTCCCAGTAGTGGTCTAACCATTGCAACAAAACTGCCTCATGAATATATCTGGACATGCAATCCTGTGCATGTATATTTGTAACTAAATCTTATTGAACAGAGTGAAACTTACTTCTGAATAAACAGGCATAGAATTCTGTTGTGAGAAACTGAGGCACAAAAATTACATTCCTGCATACTTCCAAATACTGTTTTAAATAATTCATTAACTTTTTTTAGAGGGTGGAAATTATGTGTTGTTATGATTTAGACTATTGATCAGCTCTTAACAACCTAGGCAGCACTTGGTTTTAAATCTAATTTACATTTCAATTATTATATTTTTATAATGACCATTAAAGCTGACAATAGTACTTAAACCATACTCCCAAGTTTTTAACAAAAGCACTTAGTTCTTTTGCCCAGTTTTGCAACCTTGCATCTTTTCCTCCAAGTTGTTAAAATTCTGTGATCTGCATGCTGCTCTGGAACTCAGTAGAAGAAGTGGTGACATTTTCAGAAATCAGTAATGCATGTTGATAGTTACATACTTGTATTGTCCTACTGTGTGAGAAGAGCAGAATCCTTTAAGAACTAGCTAGCATAGTCAAAGATCAAACCAATTGGCCAGTAAGACAAGTTTTACATATCTACCCATCCAGACTCTAAGAATGAATTAATTCAGGGCTATTGAACGCTTATGAGCTTAACCATTTTTATAACTGACTTTTTTTTAGAATTCTCCTTTGAAACAATATAAATAGCCCATTGTTCTTCCATTTCTGTTTCTGAGAATTATGAAAACAATTTAATTTTCCTCCCCTTCAAGTGTATATTCAAAGGAATATACACAGAATTTTTTCTTACACAAATTATCTATTTCTTGGATGGAGAGGGGCATATGTTGATTCTGGAGAGAGATCTGTCTGTGGTACTTACCAGAATATCTGAAGTATATATTAAAAATCTAGATTTTGGAGGAGAAAAAGCCTTAGAATTCTTTGCTTGTTTTAATAACATTTAATTATTGAACATTTACCATTCAGAAATAAAATTGAGGTAACAAATAAGTACGGAATATAGTTGATGCTCTATACAATGTTACATTATTCATCTAGTGACCTAGAAATATTGTTAATGTATAAATATACAAAAGGCTTTCTGCCCTATATTTTTAAAATAAAGGATAGCTCTAATTAAAATAGCTGAGGCCCTAGTTCTATAGGGCATGGCTGTTTAATATTTTTATGGCTCAGATGATTAGTTCAGGAAAAAGCAAATGCTTGTATATATTTTTGCAGTCTGGAAAAGTGTAGCTTATTCAAACTTTTATTTTAAATAGCTTTTTGTTTGTCTTTACTGCTGCATTACAGGGGAAGTGGGGGCTGGATATCCCGAGCACAAAAAAAGTATTTTAAACAGTCAAAATGAGAATATTTAACAAACGGAGACTTGACCATGAAGTATTTGTTAAAACGTTCATTGTAAGCATTGTGCTAGCAACATTTCTAAAATCAGAATGAAAAATCACTTTTAAGGTCCCTTTGCATTGTAATTTCTAAATTTTGTTCTTATGCCTTATTGTTATGTTGCAATAATAAAAGTCATTTGAGCAGTTTGTATCTCTTCATTGTGGGAACCTGAAGGCTTGTGGGAGTATGGTACTGTTGCTGGGTGGAATGGCTTGAACTGTGGCAAGATTTTTTTCTGCAAAGAGTAGGATTTGTTCATCATAAACTAATTAAAAAGTATGTGTGGACAGCAGTTCTTCCACATGAATATCGGAACATAGCAATATCTCCAGAAACATTAGTTGTAAATATTAATTTCTATTACATATATATTTCAGTCTGAATATTCTTTAGGCCTTTAGGAAGGGTCATGATGGGATACATGAAATGTATATTTCCAATTTTTACTAGGTGAAATTTCATCAGTTATGTTCATTGTGATGAACATTAACACATTCTCCAACAGAATTCAAACTGAAGTTGAAGCTTGAATTGAATCCATTTAGTATCTTCAGCTCTTATTGTGAGGAGAAACTGTTGCACATTTCTTTCCCAGAATCACAGGAGAGATCAGAAGCACTGGATTGTAAAAAGCCCATTGTTAAATTGTTGTCAAAGTATACATTCAGATACTCAGGTAATTGTAACAATAAAAATTGCTCAAGAAGCCAAACTTCTATAAAAGTTTAAAAAGATTATGGTCGCATTTCTTGCATGTTGTGACTTTTTCTTCCCGAAAGTTTCTCTACTATTCAAAAAGTGATAAATGAGTACATTCAGGGGAGGGCTGCAAACCAAACACTAAAAAGAGAGGTAAAAGGTTCTGTGTATATTCAGTCTACATAAAAGATGAGTGACAGGAGACGTGAAGTGGCGAGTTCTTCACCAGAGATCTTCAAAAAGATATAGAATAGGTGGTATCTGGCAACAGTAGCAATTTGTGAGAGGAATTAAAAGTGACCTTGTAGACCACCACTTAAGTATGAGCCAACAGTTTGCAGGAGCTGTCAAAAACACTAATGCCGTCTTAGGTTGCATTAGCAGAGTGTTAGTTTCAAGATCATGAGAAGTGATAGTACTGCTTTTATACTGCACTGGTAAGGCCATACTTGGAATATAGCATCCAATTCTGGTCACCATGATACAAAAAAAGATGTTGAGATCGTCGAAAGAGTGTAGAGAAGAGCAACAAAGATAAGGGGTCTGGACGTAAACCATATGGTTTATGATAAATGATTAAGGAAACTAGGTATGCCTAGTCTAGCAAAGAAGGGCTAGGAATGATCTTCCAATGCGTAAGGGGCTGTCATAGAAAAGGAGTCAACCTACTCTCCAAACCTCTGAGTGCAGGACAAGAAGTAATGAGTAGAAGATTATTAAAGAGAGATTCAAACTAGAACTATGGAGAAGTTTCCTGACAGAACAATTAATTAACAGAACATCTTACCTGTGGAAGTTGTAGGTGCTCTATCACTGGAGGGTTTCAAGAAGAGACTGGACACCCATTTGTCGAATGGTATAGGTTCTGCTTGAGCAGAGAGTTAGACTAGAAGACCTTCAAGGTCCTTTCCAACCCTATTCTATGTTCTGTGTGTCTGATGCTCTAGTGGATTCTGCATTGAGATAGATCCTATAGATTCTATAGATGGGAAGTTCTGAATAGATAGAGAAGTACTTCGCAAAGTCTATAGCTGAACTAAGGAGCTACTGGATATGATGATGGCTACTAGCCTGTACATATTAAAAGACTTGAACACTGAAAACAGATTACTAGCATTTATTGGCATCTATCATGATTACATATTGTGTATGCTGGTTGGCAAACAAAAACAGGAGGTGCTTTTATGCTACTAATCTGCGGTAGTTGGTCATCATAAGAATAGAATATTGGATTTCATAGAACCCTGTTTTTCATTCAGTGAGTTCGTACTTCTATTGCTGTCATAGTATGAAGATTTGAACTAGAAGGGTTTTTAGGGGAAAAAAGCTCATCGTTTATAAAGCATCTGTCATGAAAACTGAAGCATTTGTTTCTGAAACCATAGAGGGCAAAAGGCCACTTCCACAGAACAACCTCCAGTAAAGCATATCTTGTTTTTGTTTTTTTTCCCCTAGTGGTTTTCAAATTGGCAACTTTAAGAACGTGAACTTCAATTCTGCCGGCTGTGGAATTCTGGGAGTTGAAGTCCATACATCTTAAAAGTTGTCACATTCCCTTAGGTTGGGCTCCAGGTCGGGTCCGAAAGCTTGGAAGAATAAACCTCTGGTTTCGGTGACCGACTCAGATTGGATCCCACAGTATATCATACCTTTGACTGACGGAAAGGCGTCCTCATTGTAGTTTCTCAATGCAACAAGCCATTCTGCCCCAAAGCCATTCAGCTTCACTCCGAGACTTTGAATCTGGCTCTTCCTGGCTCTGATTTCAAAACTCCATTGATACATTTCTTTGATCTGCATTTATCGTTTTGTTGTCGCCTTCTTTTATACCAGGCTTTGCCGTTCCACATTGCGCACGCCTAACTAACCTTCAATTCTATCTTTGCGGCGTGCGTTTCAAACGACGGTCCCTAAGCCCTCCCTTTGTGAATCTCCCTTGGGAAATTACTCTTGATCCCTACCCTCCAGAACCCGCCTTCCGCCTGCGACGATTGGCTGAATTAGGTCTCAGCCCTAAAACAGTCTGACAATGGCGCGCACGCGCGTAGGCTTTCAGGGGCTCGGCTGCGGAATCAGCTGACGATCCTTGGCTTAAGTCAAGAGGAAGCCCCGAGTTGCTTTCTCTCCTGCAAACATGGTAAGGGAGGGCGGGGGCGGTCGGTGCATCGGTGTAGTTCGCCGCCTTTGCTTCGCCCTTTAAAATTCTGAGTGGGGATGGAGTGACGGATTGGTTGTTGGTCGAGACCCGGGGGGGGGGGGAGCCTTTCCGGAATGCGGTGGGATGACCAAAGGAAGGCTGAGGATCCCCCCACCCCCATGGGACGCAGGGGTCACCCTTTGCCTCTCGATTCCTCAGCCCAGAGCTCGTGGGATGAGGCGAGGCGTGTCTTGTCGTTGCTTTCCACAGGATACGCTTTCATGTCTTCTGAAATATGCCTTTTCACTTCTGGCTTGCTTAACCCAATAAGTTTAAGTTAACTATGATTTTCTCAACCCAGTTTTCCGGTTTACGCTGTAAATTGAGACTAGGGCTGGTTTTGCACAGCACCCGAGGAAACTGAGATGCTACTGGCTAGTTCATGATGCATTGTGTCCCGAAGAGCAGCTGTGATGGATGTGTATGTCTCTTCCCTCTCCCTCTCCCTCTCCCACCCCTCCCTGTATGTATGTGTATATATGTGTGTGTATACATATATATACATACACATACATACAAACATACATATATGAGAGAGAATCTCCAGCTGCCATGTAGGAACTGGTACTCTGTGTAATATGCAGTGATCATCTTTTGACAGCTGAATCTTGTGATTATGCCAATATAAAATGTGGTTGGTACTTCATGGTTTTGAATGTTGGACAAGTCCAGCTGTTGTGTTATTGTGTTGTGTGAATCTGGCCATTATGCTGAGTCATAATATGGATTGTTCATTTGGACCATACATATATGTTCTGTTAACTCAGCAACTGTAGCTTGTGACACAAACTTGTGTGTCTTGCTCACAAACCAGCCCTTTGATCAATTTTGTGATTTTTTTTCTACAGTAGCAACTTCCACACTACAGGCCCCTGTTGCTGAAAAGCAACCAGATCTATATACAGTTCTCCAAGAATGGTTGCTTTATTAGTTCTTCTTAAAACCAGCACAGTATGTTGACTCTTGTTATCATATCAATATTGCTAATAAAAAATAAGGAACTCGTTGACATAATTGAGGATATAATGGTTGCAGAAGTAGTTCTCTTCAAAGATTTCTTTGAGAAAACTAAAACTCAAAAGATTTCAGTGAGAATGAATTGTGCTCAGTATCTATAGAATAGTGTTTCCAAAGAAACAAATCCTCACACTATTACTAATCAGAAAGATACCATGGCACTATTCTGGTTTCCATTATTTAATCATTTATTTTTGGGGGGGGAAATAGTCACATAAGTTGCTTCTTCTTTTTTACTTCATTGGAATTGTGGGCAATTATGTTGTTAGTTATTTTATTTTTTAAAAGAAATTATTCTAACCTTTTATGGGATTTATCATTTGCTCTGAATCTAAATTTGCTTTCTTGAAGTTCAAAGTATGTGTTTGATTATTTTACCTTTAATTTCTGTAAATATAAAGAATTAAAAGCATTACGTTTTACTTCACCCAATGTTCTTGCTACTTCTATTTTGTCTCCAAGCTCTTTTGGCTTCTTGAAGTTGGTTGTTTTTCTGCAGACGTTTCATTACCAGGCTAGCATCCTCCGTTCTTGGGAACTCAAGCAATGATGACCTAGTCTCAGAGAACATCAAGAACCCAACCATTCAAACCTGAGCTCTG
>JANHJO010005873.1:26784-37550 GCA_032468235.1 Pseudoxyrhopus heterurus | reverse complement strand
TGAAAATAAAGAAAACTCTTTGAATGAGAAGGTGTGTCCAAACTTTTGGTCTGTACTGTATGTATGTATGTATGTATATAAATATATAAATTTTAATTGTAAGCTGTTTTTAGTGTACAGTGGGCAGAGTACAGTGGTACCTCAGTATCTGTCGGTAATTCATTCTGGAAGACACAACAAATACTAAAACTGATGAGTACCGAGAAAACCACGTGATTTACTCTGTGACCCACTGTTTTGGCCAGAAGAAATAGTGAGTCATGAGGCAGCCGACTTCAGCAAGTTCTTCCTTGCATATTGACTGTCAAGAGACAGATGAGTGCCAGGACACGTTTTCTGCTTCAAAATGTATCAGACACCAAATTTAATGCGCTTTGAAGCAGTCGAGTGCCAAGGTAGGACTCTACCAGTTAAGAAAAATTAAATAAATAAAAATTTCCAAACAACTTGATTTATGTTAGAGCTGTGTTGCAGATCACAGCTCGTGTATCAGGCATTAGAGTTTACTGATTTAGCACATGGTTTAATTGTTTTGAAATGGTTTCAATGCTTTACCTCTTTAAGTGACTGAAAACGCATTAAGAAATCTTGGAATTTTTAAATGTGTCTCTCTCACTGTAACCCTTAGCATTCCCACCAACCTCTCCAATGCAAGGTGAATAGGAAAAGCTAAATTTATGCCTTTGTTAAAACTTGAATTGCTCTCTTTGAATACATCCCTGAAGCATCTATTTCACTATCTTACAACCAGCTGATAGAGCTAGCTTCCTCCAATTTCTTTTGTTCCAATTTAGATAAAGAATACGTTATAAGCGTAGGCAATGATGGGGAGAGACAAGCAAGAGAGCAAGGAGGGGAAAATGACAAACTTGCACAATGATTTTGTGGTGCAAACACCTCCCCTTCCATCCTTGTGTATGACATTGCAACAGGAGTACAAAAAGCTTGTGTTGTGATGTCACTGTGTATGTTTCATTATTTTGATGTGGGTATATGTATTGTGGCATTGTATCTAAGTTGAATACTTTGCACCTGATACTAAGAAGCTGACTTCCATGCAAAGAAGCTATGAAAATTTCTGGATAACAAATTAGGTTGTGGGTCTCTAGCGCTGTTTGCAGGATTTTAGATCCTGATTCAACAGCAGATACGCTGGAGTTAAAAGTTTATGAGAAAATTCAGGGTGAGATTCTTTTCAGCAGCTGATCTATCACAGGTTTGCTGTCTTAAGTTCTCTCCAAGTGTCAGATGTCATACATCTGATACTGAGTCCGAGAAACCTGCCAATTTACATGTGAATCAGATGTGAATAACTTTGGGAAAAACAGGCGAAAGTTTTTCCTGCTTCTGTTTAAAATACTAGTCAGATTGTGCCATTTTTATTAGTAATGGGAGAAGTAATAGAAATGAAGGAATTAGACCCAAATTCCACATTTAAATAAACTTCCATCGTGGAGAAGGGAAAGGAGGTGAACACCGTTGATTGTAATTCCAGTCCAGCTTTCGTGTTAGCAGAAGGTAAGGGGAGACATAGACTAAAGACTAGGAATTCATTTTTATGATTTTCTGGATGCTAAACTTGATCTCAAATTCACAGCCCCAGAGGAGGTGATACCAAAGCTTCTGCTGTACTTCAAAATAATCTTCTTTAATGCCTGAAGTGATTCAGCACTATCATTTCTCTCTCCGAAGCTATTTTCTCCTTCTCTGTATTAATTTTAGTTCCCTCACTTACCAATTCCTGTGTCCCTGCAGGGTCTCAGGACCACACAATCTTTGCCTAAATATAATATATGTTGGTATATATTATATATATACACGGTTGATTTTAGAAGAATTACAGACATCTTATGCTGCCTAAAATGAGTAACGGGGGCATAGGGGAGAAAGATATTTTAAAAACATCACAATCTAGTCTTTGCCTTTTCGAAACAGCTTTGTCACAACTTTTGCAGGGGCTTGAAAGCCATTCACATATTTTTTTAGTTTTGTAATTGTTTGCTTGAAAGAAATATGTCCACTTTAGACATAAAAAGAAAGAAAAATAACTGTTCTTATTCAGTTTTGCACATTTCTGGAGTGGACAATTCACAAACATCAAAATACAAACACAGAGGACTGATGGTTAACGCTATTGAGTCAAGTTGGTTAAAAAGCTGTGGCTGCTTATAGTTTAGACCTCTCTGGCTACAAGGCACATGTGCATAAAACTCAGTGGATTCTTTTTTGGCCTTACAAACTGTTGCTATGTACTTTATTTTGATTTTGACCACAGGGGGCAAAGAACTGTGTCTTACACTCTCCTACTTTGGTTCTAGTTCGGAGTACGAATTCCATGGTTTCTTTTGAGAAAAGAGCAGCATCATGCAGCAATCTGCTATATATTTAGGGCTAGGTTTTATTTGGCTCCATGTGTAACCTAGATGTTCCTAGGAAAGAATGGCAGTGTTCTGATAACATCTTTAGTCCTATCTAAAAATATGAGGTTCCCACTCCCCAAGGAAAGCTGCTTATTTGGATGCCTTTAATGGTACACAAACCAAACAAAAGTAAAATAACAAAAGATTTGTAATTAAAGGAATGGAAATCATAGATATTAAGCTGCATATTGTATAAAATTTATGGTTAAGCCACAATTTTGACAACCATAAATTGTTGAATAGAACCCCAGTAGTTTAACCTAATATGGTTGTTTAGCCATCATTCATAGACTTCAAAACACAGCAGCTGGATTTATGGTTATGTGTTTGTGTGCGTGTGCACAAGCACACATACACCTTCAAATTAGTGTTGATTATTAGCAATTGCCTGGACTAATCTTTGGAGTTTTGTTGACAAGACTTCAGAAGTGGTTTGCCATTGCTTCCTTCCAATAGCTAAGAGTGAGTGACTGGCCCAAGACCACCACCCGGTTTTGTGCCTAAAGAGGGAGTAGAACTCAGAGTTTCCCAGTTTCTAGACTGATGCTTTAACCACTATACCAAACTAACCAAGGCAGCGGAAAAGATTGATATATATTCCAATATGAAAAACTGAATACTAAATAATTGTTTTTAATCTCACATCCTAGTAAAATAATGCTCAAAGTTTTGAAATCCAGGCTTCACAAGGGAGTGTGTTAAGGTTGTATATTGTCTCCCTATTCTTTTAACTTATATGGAGAATATATTATGAGAAACATTGTTTTAGAATAAATAAAAAAATGAAGTAAAAGTTGCTAAAGTTTCAGCAACTTCAAATATACTGATGACCTCAGCTGAGAGCTAGAAATTTAGGAAGTTTTAAGAAAAGTTGATAATAAAAAAGTGAAGGTTTCCCTTTTCAGTTGTGTCTGACTGTTTTTTGGCTGTGGGAGCCAGTGTTGTTTGAAGACAATTTCTATGGTCATGTGGCTAGCATGGCTATATGCAAAGGTGCACAGAACGCTGTTATCTTCCCACCAAAGTGGTACCTATTAATCTATTCACATTTGCACACATTTGCATGCTTTCGAACTGCTAGGTAGGCAGGAGCAGGGGCAAATAATAGGAGCTCACCCCGTTGGGCAGCACTTAGGTCTCAAACCTGGGTTTTCAGATTTCCAGCTGACAAGCTCAGTGCCTTTAACCACTGAGCCATCTCTCCAAAAGCAGTTTTCTTGCCAATATTAAAACAAAAACCCCTCTAAGATTATCATGTCAATAGGTTGGCAGGTCAATGCAGACAGATGAAGAAATGGAAGTATGGTTGTAGCAGACCCTGTTTCTTCCCGGGCTCAAAAATTCACAGCAATGGTAATTGTACAGTAGCCACTGAGCCAAAGAGAGATTTGTTTCTTAGACGGTGAGACATTGAGACAAAACATTAACATGTGACATCACACTAACAACTGTACATGTTGTCAAGGCCATGGTATTTCCAGTTTTGATATATAGCTGTGAAAATATGAACAAAGAAAAATGGATGCCTCTGATACGTGATATTGAGAGTCCCATAGATTACACGAAGCTGAATAATTCAATATTAGATTAAGAAAAACCATATTGCTCAGTGAAAGCATTAATAATGGAGCTAAAGCTTAATCCTTTTGGATACATAATGGGAAGGCAAGTGTCACTGGAGAAGACACTGCTTAGGAAAATGAAGGCCAACTGAAAAAGGAAGCTTACAGGGGACAGAGAGGTGGCTAGATGATATAACTGACAGCTGAAGGGAAGCACAAGTTTACAACTCAAAGAAGCAATTAAGAGTAATCTATGTATCCAAAGCACCCCATACAGCCCCAACTGTCTCCTTTGTGTGATAATGGGGAGTGTCAAAACAAATGATAATCCTCTTTAATATTGCACAGAATTAAGCAACTGTTTGTATATTGCATACAGCACTTAGTTTCCTTTTTCTTTTGAAATAAAGAGTGCAGCTGCAAGCATTGTATATCTTTGGTGACCTGATTAAGAATTGGCACATCAATAATCAGCACCTTTGATAGGTAGGTAAGCACAGTTAATGTATATAGATTACAATACACAGGAAGAATTGTGAAAAGAGCAAGATTAGCGAACAATTTAGCTGGTAAAATATAGCAAAGGAATATAAGCAGACATAGCAAAACAAAGAGACAATCATTACACATTTGTTTTTTTCCACAGTGAAAAGAACACAAAACTGAATATGAAGAACTGGGATATCAGTGGGAAAATAAGGCTTAAGCTTGGCTTTCCATCATGAGTGTTGCTGAACATGTATCTGTCATTCCAAAGTGAGAAAATCCTTTTTATTTTTGTGTCACATTCCATGGTTAACTGTCATGGAATACAATTTCTGCTCCCCAATATCATGTAGCTGGAATGCAGATGTTCAAAGAAACCCCCCCTAAATGCAAGAAGTTTACATAACTAGGACTCTGAATAACCATTAGGATTACATAGAACTTATCTGAGTGAGTGTCTGCTTTCATATAGGGATTTTTCAGCCATCTATATTCAAAGGTAGAGTTTAATGATCATATGCTATCAAGCTGTAGCTAGAAGTCACACTTTTCAGTAAGAGAACGGATGCAGTTGCTTATTGCAAAAATCTGGTCTTAAATGTCTTTTACTGTCTGAGAAACAGATTTCTGGGATTTAGTTTTAGTCAGATCATCATGGAGGTTTTTCTTTCTACGATCCCACAATAAGGAAGTACTAATAATGATAAAGCAAAATTATAATGATATGGTTTTGAGTTTGCCATTCCTTTTGAATAATCAATTTTCATAGTATATCATTTTTCTCTAGTATATGATTGAACACCATTTTAATTGCTCATTTTCTGTTGATGGAAAACAGTGGTTCCCTGCTTTCCTTTTTACAGACTCTGCATCATTATTAAAGAAAGCTTTATAAACTTGCTGCATTAATCAGCTCAGTAATACTGCACCTGCACCTCCTTCAAAGCACCTCTTGGGACCCTTCAATTTTTTTTAAAAAATGTAAAATATCAAAAGGTTTCAAATTTCACCAGACCACTGGATTTTGCTTATTTTATGTTCTCATTTGAAATTTAATTAGATTTTGAGTGCGAAGTCCAACATCTCACAAGATAATTTGGAAGAAATCTGTAAAGAAGGACCCAATTCTCTGTCTTAATTGTCTGGATCTGAAAAATGGTTACTTGCTTTGCTATCTTAAAAAAGGATTGTCTTTTTGATTTTGCTGGGCAAGAAAGAATCTGACAGCACCATTCTTCCTCACTAGGTCATTATTGAGAGATACAAAGGGGAGAAGCAGCTACCTGTTCTGGATAAGACCAAATTTCTAGTTCCTGATCATGTCAATATGAGTGAATTGGTAAAAATAATCCGGTAAGTGAAATACTTCAAAGCAGATTTGCTTCTCGTATCACATGACCAAAGAGCATCTTTCCTTTTGAGTAGAATAGTGCTGACAATTTGGTTGCCTATGGCAGGGATCTCCAAGCTTGGAAACTTTTAAGACTTGTGGACTTCAACTTCCAGAATTCCTCAGCCAGCCAAGTCTTAAAGTTGCCAAGTTTGGAGATTCCTGGCCTACGGTATGAAAGCAACTTCTCTTTCATTGTAGAGCACTTTGCCTTTTGACCATCTCCTCATTCACCCAGAAGAAAGGAACCCTGCTCAAGTCATGGAAAGATTTGGGGGCAGAAGTTTAGAGTGCCAAGGATTAGAATGACTAAGAGTGTTCCCAAATGTACAAATGACTGGCTTACCACAATTTGAAGTCAGCAAAGTAATACACATTCCCAGTTACAGATGGGAAGCCTCCATAATCCTTTGCCTGCTGCTGTATATACAGTAGGTAGTTGTTTGGAAGGTATCATCCACCCAAGCCAACCCTAGTTGGTTCCCAAAGAAATGTTACAAGGATTATAATGACAATTCTGCCTTCCATGAAGATGAGTAGTAGACTTGGAGATTAAATAACCCTGCATTGAGGATGCAGATTTACAGTACTTCTTATCTGCGTTTTGACCAATTCACTGGCCTGCAGTTATCAAATCAGAAAAGTGTATCAAATTTCTACCTTTTCCCTACGACTGTTCTTTTTTTTGAGAATTAAGAGCTTCATAGCCCCATAGTCATTATTTGGATTAGCTCTTGCTGCAATTTTGTGCAAATCACATAGGACACTTTGGAGGCTCTCCAAGATCATTAATGTGTGTAGCAGAGACACATGGACAGGTAAAGCAAGGCAGGAGATATATTTTGCAAGGCTTCCATCATTATGTGTGATAGAAATTAGAGTGCTTGAAACTATCAGTGTCCAAAGTGGGAGTAAACTATAGAATGAAAAGGGTAAAGCAACCTTGACCAATCTGAACCTCACCAATGCCACCCCACCCCCCACCCCCCAACCTCTGGGAATGGCAATCTGACACATTCTGAAGGCAGTATGACTGGAAAATCAATTTCAAATAAATCCTGTGCAATTCCCTTTTAAATACTTTGTTAAGATGCTCTTGTTACCATTAATACTGACCTGCTGTGTAGCCTACATTGTGAAGATTAAAAAAAAAACAAGCAAGAAAGAAAACTTAGCAGATTTATTAAATGGATGATAGAACATATAATAAAATAGCACTGAAACGCCTGCTGGTTTTTAGACATTTGTGGTATCGGTGCCCCATATTTTGTTCATTTATTTAACTAGAATTAGCTGTGCACGCTCCATTATGCTATTTTAACTCAGACTCAATCATTGCCTTCTGCACCCCCTCAGGCGCCGGCTACAGCTGAATCCAACCCAGGCTTTCTTCCTATTGGTGAACCAGCACAGCATGGTGAGCGTTTCTACCCCGATCTCTGAGATCTATGAGCAAGAGAAGGATGAAGATGGCTTCCTCTACATGGTCTATGCCTCACAGGAAACCTTTGGGTATTGAGTGTCCACCACCACCACCAGAGGACTAATTCCAAACTGTCGCAACAACATCTCTGCCTCCTCACTGCACCCCACCTTGGCAAACCCTGTGCAGAGAGAAGCTTTTGGTCCAGGAGCAGCCCTGGAAGCGACCTTGTTCCTCCAGTTTTGTAGCGCATCAGACCAAGATAATTCAGTGTGTAGGTGTGTGAGAGACCCATAAATCTCTGTTTGCATTGCCTCTGTCTTTTATGATTGCTATACATTGTCTCCCATCTCGTTCACGCAGGTGTGTTTGCTCTCTCTTTCATAGTATGTCTTCTTTCTTACTCCAATGCCAAATTGATGGAGCCCATGGCAGTCTGGCAAATAAACTGTTTTCCTCACTTTTTAAAGCAAGGGATGTATTTGTCTCCTATTAAAGGGCAGAAAATCAAAAATAAATTACTATTAACTTTTATTGGGGTTTTATTGGAGTTTTCAGTTATTGATTCTTGGTGCTACACAATAGAGATGTAGGCATCTTTTCCAGTATTTTCCAAAAAAAATATATCTTTTAAGCTTATTATCTTTAAGCACGAGGGAGATTATAATTTGCTTGTATGATGTAGCCTTTTTAAAAAAATCTTATGTTTTTTTGCACTTTAAAATGTTGTAACAGTGAGAATGAAAGTAGCTTAATTTCACAAAGGTGTTGTATTCTGTGCTGTATCTGACAATGTTTCTATTTGCCTTTTATAAGGTTTATTTTTCAAAAGCCAGTCTTTTTTCCCCTTTTTTGCTCTTAATGCATGCATTGATTTTTTTTTTCTATTTTTAATCCCATTATGGCAAACAGGCCACATGGCTCAAGGAATGTACTGATTTATATTGCTATTTTACCTGGTTATTTTATTAAAAAAAACTATGATACCAAAAAGTGTGTATGAGAGAGGAAAAAGATCTGCCCAGTCAAATCTATATAATTATCTATATAAATAAAGATAAAATAAAATTCTCTTCTGATGGAAACTAGTTTCCCTGCCCTGAACTCATCATCACATTAGCATATCTCTGAAGTTAAGGGATTGGCCTTGATAACAGGTTTTCTTGTCACTTTGATTTTACTGCTATGGTGCAGATAGACTGTCCATATTCTACTAATGTTTTTTTCATGCATTTATGACACGGCTCACTTTAACATACAGCCCCTAACTTATGACCATTCGGTGAGCAACCACTCCACGTTACAATGGCGCCGAACGAAATGGGGATTACTACCGGTCCTCAGAGTGCCAGCGGTCTCAGCACCCCTGCGGTCTGCTTGGCAACCCATTCACACTTACAACCAGTTGTAAAGCACTCCAGGACCATGTGATCCCCATTTGCAACCTTCCCCACCAGCTTCCTTAGAAAATCAATGGGGAAGTTGGCAGGGAAGGTCACAGGTTGCTGAGGTAATACTCCCCCACCTGGCATCCGGCCCCCAGTCCCGCTAGTACTCACACTGTGCCGGCCACTTGCACACCTTCCCCGGTACATGCTGTGATTCTTGGAAACATGACTCGCACTTCACACACCCTCCCGAATCCACACTGTGCCTAACACATCCCTTGCACTCTCGCATACCCTACCTCAGGGGTGTCAAACTCAAACTCTGCAGCCCTCCCAGATCCGGCCTGCTGGGTGCTTAGATCTGGCCTGCGGGGCCGCCCTGGAAACAGCGAATGTCCAGCCTGCAGTGCCTCTGCCAGCAAAAACTGAGGTTGGGAGGCCCTTCTGAGCAATATTTTCGGCTGGGACAGCCTCTTGCAACCCTCTGCCAGCAAAAACGGAGCTCAGGGGGGGCTCTGTTTTCACTGGCAGAGGGCTGCAGAGGCCATCCCAGCCAAAAATGGAGCTCGAGAGCCTGTTTTCGTTGGCAGAGCACTCGAGCCACAGGTGCCCCCAACATAAATGATCTCAAGCTGGCCACGCCCACCCTGGCCCCCTGAGGTGATACACAACCCTAATGCGGCTCTCGATGAAATCCAGTTTGACACCCCTGCCCTACCTGCTCTGCACTTCTGCATCCTCCCTAACCCTCCCATGCACCTGTTGCTCCCCCCTGCAACCGAATAGCAATAGCACTTAAGATTTATATACCGCTTCACATTGCTTTACAGCCCTAAGCGGTTTAAGAGTCAGCATATAGTCCCCAACAATCTGGGTCCTCCTTGGAAGGACAGAAAGCTGAGTCAATCTTGAGCCAATTACCTGCCGCTTACCTGCCTGTGGGCCTGGGACTTGCAACTTCCTGACAGTTTCCCTACTGACTTTAGTTGTGGAGAGATGGCAGGAAATGGCCTCACCTATCAACCATTTAATGATGGCAATTGGGACTTCAGGGATTGACATCACTAAGCAATGTAGTCACCCTTTATGACCATACTGCTGAGCAATAGAAATTCCGGTTCCAACTGCCATCATAAGTGAAGGGCTACTTGCACTTCCAGGACACCTTCCCCCCCCCCCCACCTTCAGAAAGTTAGTTGGGGAGGACTTGGTTACTGAGATGACGGTCACCCAATTGGTGACTGAATGGTAGGCTGTTCAATGATTTGACTTTGAGACAATATACAGTAGAATGCTCCACCTGCTGCCCTTTGTAAGATGGTAACTTTACAACATATTTGGAGAGCATCAAGTAGACGTTGAGCTACAACCTATCTTTAAATCTGCTTCTAGACAGCAGGGCTGTGTGCCAGGGCTATTCTCTACAGCCAAGAAAGAGTGCTGATCAATAATTCTGTTCCTTTGTAAGTGAAGTGGCGCCTTTCTATTTTCATTTTCCCAATCTTGCCTGACAGTGATCAACTTACATGCAAGGCAATCTACAAATTGAGCCTCTGGATGTCTTTCAGCCAGATAAAAAAATAGGAATGCCACAACTATAAACTTCAGAATACTGAAGTTACAGGAATTCTGCATGCCAATCCAGATACGTAATTACAATGTGGGGGGTGGGAAAGTATTAGTTAGGATATAGCCAGATGAAAATGATTACATTTAGCTGAACAGATTTTATAAGTGTCCAGTAAACCTCATGTAGGAATATGCAACTAACCATTGCACAGACATACAATCCATACTTTGTGTCCTTTGTTCAATAAACATACCAAAATATGCAGCTCTCTGCATATTTCCCCCTTCTCAATCAATTCATCTCCTTCATAAACTAATTTATCTAAGGCATTGACTCACTCAAGACGGGATTGGTTGGTGTTGTTCATCTTTATATCTATAAATAAAACGTGTGGTGGGGCGAGTGTGTGTGTATGTGCTCTATATACTCCTACACAGAGCAACCAAACTCGCCCAAACTTGGCACATACAGTTTACCATTGCCATTTCTTTTTACCTCACCTGTCCCATTTAACGTTGTATACTCAA
>JANHJO010005873.1:14707-26371 GCA_032468235.1 Pseudoxyrhopus heterurus | reverse complement strand
GAAAGGCAAACAACACGAAGGAAAGGAAAGGGAAGGGAAGGAAAGGAAAGGAAAACCGTCACACATACAGCTACTAACAGTGTTAGCCCCGACTATACCCGGGCAACGCCGGGTCATCAGCTGTAGCAAATAAAACCAGCATTTCTTTTCCAGTTCACAAAGAGAATACAAAGCAGAGAAAATGCCACTGAATAGAAAAGCCATTCTACAGAAGGGCAAATGAGTTGTATTTTGTAGTCCAAGAGAATCTCACCAGCATGTTACTTTCTATGCCACCAAAAGCTTAGACTTCAGACAAGGTAACTATTTTGTCAAGCAAAATGCATTTGATAATATTAAAGCTTTCGGTTTAGTTCTTATCTACCGAGGAAATTAATTATTTCCATAAATAACAGATGTCTTAAGAGTTATGGAAGACATAATGTTTGGTTGGACTGCAATGTCCTGGATATTCTGTTATGAAAAAAATGATAGTTCAAATTTACATCTGGGCAGAACCAGATAAAGTGGATCTGTCTCTTCTCCTGATCACCTCTCACAACCTGCTCCAGAACATATCTAGGTTTATCAATCACTGCTTTGCTTTAGTAAATACTACTAGTATGATAGCAATGGAAAACTCATATGATAGCACCATTAACTTCTCACATTGACTGAGTTCATGATGTAAGTAACTAGGGTTGTACAACATACAATCATGATAGGGAGGGAACCTATGATAGAAACCAAAGTTAACTTCAGCTGTAGGCATTTTATGAGTATTTTCTATATTTTTAATTATTAACTGTATTGTATGTACCCAGCCACAGTGTACTCTTATTAATATCAGTGGTGTACATTGGGTCAACGAGGTCTGACCGGCTTTTTATGTATATATATATATATATAATAATCCCTAGCCTTTATTACAAATAGTCCAGCTTCTCACTTCTTACAAGGGTCAAGTGCTTGCTTTTATGAATTTCATAAAAAGACATAATTTCTGGAAAAACTTTCTGCAACTCAGCAATAATACACTCAGTCATTTCAACTGTTACAAAAAGAATAGACCTTTTGGAGCTTTGGAGATCGTGAGAATGGGCTCTTTAACCTCTGCCTAGGCCAGCCCAGATAGCCCCTGTACCAGGAGGAAACCAAGAAAATTCTACATTACACCAGAAGATACTTTAGATTTAAATCCTATCCTGCTCTAAAGTAATGTGATCTGGTCTCAAGGGAATGCACAACATACTGATTAACTTCTGTAACACATTAGGAAGGTTACTGCCCATGGTTGTACAGATTCTCTGAAACTATCATGGTACATTACTGCTGAAGACCCATATTCCCACAAATCCGCGTAATTTTCCTTTAGCTCCATCTAATTTAATGGCCACTATGTAGTTCCAGAATGAAAAACATGTTGCCCTCCAAATTATTATTTATTTGGATCCCATCTTTATTATTTTTACAAATATCTCAAGGCGTCACATTTTCCATCTTCATTGTTAAGTATGCCAACTGGTGCTGCTGCATTTTAACTAAAAATATTTGGAAGGCCAAATGACAACCTCCCGTCAAGAAAAATATGCTCATGGTCCAGAAAACCATAGGGTTGCTTTATTACCATGCTCCTTAAACATTACTTCTGCTGGCTGCCATTTCATCCCAATCTTGTCATAGGTTCTTCTATTCATTCCAATACAGCTTGTCACTACGACTAATCTTTTATTTGGTTAGCTCAGTAATTGTATGTAATGAAAATAGAAAATTGCAATGTTCTTTGAAGGCACACACCCAAGTATCTGAGATCTTATGTTTCTAGCAAGTAGATAAAACATTTTCAAATTATACTCTACTAATATCTGGGCATCTCAGATACTTTGCTCTAATGCCTAGCCATGTGCTGCAAAAGAATTATCTCCTTCCTTCCCTATCCCTTAATACCAAAGGAGGAAATTTCCTCCTGCATGCCACTTTAAAAAGTGTTTTCTAATTCAGAGGAACCTTGCTGAAGTGAAACCTTACTATTTTTTAATTAAATTCACATGTTCTAGAAATGTGGAAGTCTCTTTCATCCAAGAAAAGATCAGGTTCACCCCCTCAAGCATCAAAGACTGGCATTGTGTTACAATGTATGTCTTCAGTTTGACCCACAGACCAACTCAGAGTTTTTCATTTCCACATGCAAACTTGTCTCAACTGCTTCCTTTTTCCCTGCTCCCTTAACCTAAAAAGGAAAAGTCAAGTCACTTTCGTCAAGCACAACTCCTGATGGCTTCAAATGCTTCTATGCAGGTTTTTTGGCATTGTATTTGTATTGACTTCTTCCAGAATATTTTTCTCGTCTTCCAATCTAATGTAAGATCTGGTATTCCTACATATTTCCACCAGAGCAATAATAAAGCCTGACCCAGTTTGGCTTCTCAGGCCATTCACTTCCTTTTCTTCAATTCTATTCTCATCTTATTCTTTATCTTCCACTCCATATCATATGCATCAAAAATTGAGCAATTCTTGGTTCTAAAAATCTTAGGTTCCCTTTCTTCTATAATCCTTTCATGCTGTTCTCTCAGTCCCAGGCCTTCTTTTTTCCTCTCCTTTGTTATCACCACCCTGAAATCTCCCCTACTACCATTCCTTTTGTTGGAAAAGCCCCAAATTATCTTTAATTGGTATACACCTGTCCCTTTATGGCAAGTTTGCTTTGTGGGATTTGACTTTTCAGGTATGTCACATTCATAATGGGCAGGAATAAGTATAAATAAGCAGACACTGTAATTATGTAAAAATTTAGCATGTAACTGGCACTTTTAAATTTTTCACAGCAATATATATACAGAGCTGACTTTTAGGCTAAGGCTGAACAGACACTAGTCTAGGGGCACCAAATTTTAAGAGATGCAAAAATCAAAAAGACTTCCGAAAACACAATAGAAAAGCACAAAGTAGTAATGACATATAATTTCACAGCATAAACATGAAATAAAAATGAAAATATCCCAGAAAAATTATGTCTGAGGCTAAAAATCATAAATGGAAAACTCGAAGAAGAAAAAAATCCAAGAGGACACCTTTTAAAAATCCTTACAAAAGTGAAAAATGAGCCAAACTATAGACCTAGGGCAGCAAAATATCTAGAGTAGATCCTGAATATATACCAATGTTTACTTCCTATTCTTGCGATCACCTTACTGTTAATGTTCACTGGTTTAGTGAACATTAGTGAACATTAGTGAAACATTAGTGAAATGTTTAGTTGCACTGGCCATGAGAAAAACTAGCCAAACAACAAAAATCCATATTCAGGCAATTGTTTATTAGGCCAACACAGTTTTATAAAATAAGTGTGCAATGCTAATTTGTTCCTAGACATTTTAATTATCTTAATTAAAAACTCAAAAGCTTTCATACCAATTTATATATCTTAAATTGGCCTAACAAAAATATCAATATGAGTTTTATATATATAATACAGTCCACTGATATTATTTCCATATTGGTTCGAAAGTAGGAAACTGAATTGTTCTTTTTTAAACCCTGGAGAAGGTATGAAAAGGGCAGATTTCTTAAATAAGTTAGCCAAATGCAGATTGTGTCAGTTATAAACACAGCAGCTCCTGCCTTTCTTATGCCTATATAAAATCACATATTAAAGGGTTTTCCTCTTATCAACACATGTCACCTTGCAACAGCCTTGAATTTGACATAAGCTGCTAAAAGAATACCCCTCAATGAGAGATAAAACAACAGACTCTCCAGCAATGTATCAATCTCATTTCTTACTACTAAATTCTTGTATCCAGATTTGTTGGAATTTACATCAGATTACATCTCTCATCAAGAAGATTATCAATTTGCATGAAACAAGAAACAATTTTGATTTGATGGTGAACTTCAGGCTTTATAGTACTGGGATATAAACTGTTCCAATATATGAATATACAGATAATGAATGTATTATTATAATTGGTTTTTAAATGTATTGATTGTATCAATTAATTGAGGCAGCTGGAATAGCTCTTTGTTTTATATACACGCACACTGTTCACAATCTTGGGATTGGACAATACAGATTTTTTTGGTAATACAATGTAGAGTCCTTTCTAGACACAGCTGCACATATAATACACTCTGTAGTTTAATAAGGCAAGATGTTTCTTTATTTTTAATTCCTTTTGAAAGAGCACTTAGTAAGAAATACATTGTAAAAGAAAAGCGTATGTGTGACCTGCAGAGTGGCTTTGCAAAAGGTAACAGACGGCATATTTAATACTAAATTCAGTGCCTCCCAATCTTATCATTTCTGCTCACAGGTAAAAAAGTACGGCATCCTTTTTCTGGGAACTGAGAGCTTGGATAAATTTTGCTCAGCTTTCCTATGATAAAAACATATGTACTATGAGTAAAATAACAAAGAAAGACATCAGGTACAGCTAGATTAAGTTGGAAAATTTTTAAATAGCAAGTAGTATACATACATACATACATACATACATACATACATACATACATACTGTACGTACATACATATATCTTAGAGAAGAAATCTGCCAGATAACACTGAAGGTAGATGGGAAGGGACCAGCCTTTTTGCACAGGCTCTTTTCTAACCCCCTCAGATTTGATTGCTTGTCCTGTCAAGAGGTAACACTTTGGCTGGAATATGTATGTAATAGTCTGAGTATTGTAAAAGCTTAGCATCGGGTGGAAATAATAATAATAATAATAGCATTAGATTTGTATACCGCTTATCAGTGCTTTTTTCAGCTCTCAAATACATCGGTCTGATTTAGAGAGAAGTTAAAAAACGTGTGCTTTCTGATTTTTTTTTTTTGCATAAAATCAGAAAAATAAAAATACATTTTATGTTCTCCAAATTGAATCAAGGTAGAAGAATTATTTTATGCATCTCTTAAAAAATGGATTACATAGCTCACCCATGACCATGTAGATCTATGTGCAATCCACCAGGGGGAGGGAGGGGGGCAGGAAAGATTTCCTATATCATGCTGTATTAATCTCTCTTTCTTAAAACTAATATCCAAGTAACACAGAGGTATCTCCAGATGGAGGAACACCATTTTCTCTTAAAGAAAAGTGAGCAAATTCTATCTACCTCATGACCTTAATCCTAATCCTGACCACTGTCATTTAAAATCTGGGATTTAGCTCTCCATGTCTGCCAAGCTGGTTCCGACTGGTAGTGAATCCACCATCTGTCTAGAGCACCGTGTCGTATCAGGCCTCCTAGCTTCTAGTATTAGCACAAGAAGTTCCATGTAGCTTTCCTTTCTTCGAAGACCTCTGTAAATTTAGGCAGGTAAATGAACAATTACAGCAAAGGAAGCAAAGCAGTAAAAAACAAAATAATGCATACTATTTGTTTCCTGAAAAAAAACTTCCCAACAGTGTTCCCAGAAACCATCATTATCATCATCACCTACCGCCTTGCTTCTAGGTACAAAAGCTCATTTTGATTGTAAGTCCCAATGCAGTTTACCTGAAGAATCTCAAGGATTGTTGAACAGGGTTCACAGCTGGAGGAAACAGCTTTAAATAGGGGTACAGGATAAATGCAGTCTTGTCCACCTTGTTCGCAAATTCTTAGAAACAACTCTGTATCAGGATTAGCGTTATTCCCATATCGCAGCCTAGTCTTCATATGCAAAACAGTTTCTTCCCAAAAATCAGATCCCCACCCACTTAAGTATCATCTTTTTTTCATAAATGTCTATTCCTCAAGTCACATCAAATGCCAGGATTATTTAAGAACCAACATAGGATCTGTCCTATCTTTTCTTATTAAGTGGATTCCGTGAATGAGGTAGTATTCCCTCTGCAGGAAGGCATAAAAATAATCTGAGATGAGAAAAATCTGCAAACAAGAGAGAGAGAAAAAAGTTGACATAATTTCCTTTAAAGTTGAGTTGCACTCAAGAGATATCGTAAATATTAAAGCTTATTATTAAAGCCTGATTTATGGAGATATGGATTTACTTTATCTAAAGCCATCTGACTGCATTATGATAATATTACGATCAAGAAATCCCAAATTCAAATCATACCCAGATCCGTAGCACAATCTATATCAGTATTTCTCAAACTTGACAACTGAAGATATATGGATTTCAACTGTCAGAAAACTCTAGCCAGCTGGGAAATTCTGGGAGTTGAAGTCCACACATTTTAAAGTTCTCAAGATCAAGAAATGCTGGTCTATATTATAGACAGAACTGGCACCAAATTTGTTCTCATTAAAATTCTCCCTGTTGGAATTCCTCTGACATCAGCAGTTTTCTCCTTCCAGAGACAAATAGTGATTACAGGAAAATGCAGCTAATTCATAGCTACCTGCCACTGGAAAAGGGTACAAAGGAAAATAGATATGAGTGTTTTTTATCCTGTATTTCTTTGCACACTGAAGAGCAGGGGTGTCAAACTCGCGGCCCGTGGGCCGGATGCGTCACGTGCTGGCCCCACCCCTGCCCGGTTTAGCAAAGGGGGGGAAAGTCCAAATACATCACATGACACCGCCTTGACAATGCGAGTTTGACCATCCCTGCTGAATAACAATGTTATCTTTTGCCAGAAGAACAGTTTTAACAATACGTGTTCCAAAAAGTACATTGCTGCCTGTCTACAGCTTGTGTAAGATCATGTGGGTAAGCTAAAACAATGAAAGGATGAAAGTTTTGTGGATGTATGAGAACAAAATAGAACTAGTTTGGGTCTGGTTTCTTGCCTCTGGATCAGGATGGCTTGCCTCAATTGATGGAACTATGAATTCTGAATTGTACCAGTAAATTTTACAGGAAAATATCAGAATATTTGTCCATGAACCAAATCTCAAGAGAAAGTAGATTATGCAGCAAACAATGACCTACTGTAAAACATACAAATCATACGACCAAAGAATGATTAAAGCAGAAGAAAGTAAATGTTTTGGAATCATCAAGTCAAAATGTTGGCCTTAATCCTGTAGAAATATTGTGGAAGGACCTGAAGTAGGCATTTCATGCAAGGAAGCACGCCAACAGTGCCTAATTTGAAGCTGCTCTGTAAAGAGGGATGGACTCAGATTCCTCCAAGTTGATGTGCAAGACTGATCAACAATTACCAGAAATGTATAGCTGCAGTTTTGCTACCCAAGGAGGACACACCCGTTACTGAAAGCAAAGACTCAAATTCTTTTGCCACGCATGAATATGCAGCTTTGGATCATTTTCTTCAATAAATAAATATACATGTAAGGTTTTGGGTTTATTTAATTCGGTTCTCTTTATCTAATTTTAGGACTTGCGTGGCGACCAGTTCACTTTTAGGTCATATTTTAGGAAAAATATTAAAAAAGTCAAAAGGCTTCACAAATGTTTAAGCACTACTGTATATAAATACATCTGTGAGATATTCAACAAAATTTTGAACCGTTGAGGTGATTCTATTATTACTAACATCCCTTCATCTATTATTCTTGTTTTGACTGTTTTTATAGTTTTTAAAAATGTTTTAATAAATGTTAAATGTTAATAGTTTTTGATATTTATTGTTTTTGTCTGTTGTATGCTACTTCAAATCACTTGCTTGTGAGATTACCGGCTATATAAATTAGATAAAGAAATAAATATTCAACAAAAAATTAAGACCTAGTATTCTAGATACAAAAATAGCAGAAAGCTTTTGAAAACAGTGGTCAACTTCACAACAAAAGTGGATTCATAAATCTTTACCAACAACATATCTGCTGCCTTTTAAAATGCCAGAAGAGTCTTAATGATTTTGCTGTGACAGATTAAATATGCTTACAAAGGTCTGAGAATACTTTCACAAACCCAAACTGAGTGAAATTATGATAAAAGTGACAATTCCACTATTAAGAAATCTTGAAATATTTTGTTTTCCAAGCAACTAATGGTATATTGTTACTGTAATTTCCCATGGTTCATTTTGTTCATTTTGACTTCTTTACAACTTTTCAGCATTATAACCTAACATAAATAGCATATTACTAGCATGTTAGCATGTTCATCTGACTAAACATGAGAATAAGACTTTCATCTTAGCAGAATGTACTTCTATCAAGACATGTCCTAGACTGAACTACCAATATTTCAGTCCCTCACCCAGCCCATTACCATTGCATCCTGTGTTTTAGTAACTTTTATTTGCTAATTACCTCAGAGATCCAGGTTTTCCTTTCAGCCTTCTTATAGTTTATGTCTAATGCTGGTTTACGTGGTGAATTAGAAAAAGCTTAATAGTTTTGTAGGAAATCTGAAAGTACATTGGACCTCTGGTTTTAAGGATCCTGATAAAACATTGGATCTAAATTTAAAAAGAAAACCCCATAATACACAGCTTCTAAACTATTCAGAATATAATGCCTTTGTTTAAAGTTGATTTATGAATCATCATTCGTTGGAAAGCTATGAATTACTCTTTTGGATTTGAATATTAGAAGAATACATGGTTAACTATGACTCCTACCTTCTTTACTCACTTGTGGAAACAAAATGAGTACTGTATCTTAAATTTGTGTAGAGAAAATCTTGTCCAGTTCTTCATATAAGAATATGACTTTGTATAGCTCAATCATGTTAGTTTGTATACTACAGAGTAACATATAGACCAATGATGAACCATAATGGCCTATAGTATAGATGCCAAAATAAAACACTTAGTTTTGAAAATGGCCAACATCTTGCCATATTGTCAAATGTTCTGAGATTTTAATATTTTAGATTAAATTCATGTGATAATTTGGTATTGTCACTCAAAATCTTCAAAAATGTTGATGTTCCCATTGTTTGGGACTTTTTCAATTTATATATTTAAATTAATTGTATTAAACCAGCTAAAATATGTGATGTAATATCTGTGGGTGCCACCCTTACTAATATAGCAGGTCAGACAAAATCTGATGACAATATAGTAGTTTGTCTTACGAAAAGTTTGAGAACCATTGCTATGGACTATTTTTGTAAGCTATCAGGGTTTTTTTTTCCTTTGCAAGCCCAACAAAACTTATTGCCAATGATAACTTGAGTCTTACAGCAATCAATGCTCCCATTATGATACATGTTGAAATGTGCCAATCAGTTTTAGCGGACAGAAAAGCCGAAGTCAATAGTGTAAGACTTTTTTTTAGACTAATACATCAACACAAACTTAAAGGCTCAACTTCTGGATTTATAGAACTAAAACAATATATGAAGATAAATTTAGTGGGACAAAATACGCTACTGTAGATCCTTAAATTGAACAGATGGAGTAGCTATGAACAGCTGATCTAATCTATGAGCTAATATTTCCACTAAAACTGTAGATTAATGCTTTGAAATATTTAGCATAAGAGGAACAAAACAAGAAGGATAGCTGTATCATAGTCAATAGCATTATGCACTGCAAAATTGCATCTTAGGTCCAATCGAGTACAGCCACATCTGTAATTTTCAGCTCCATATCAATCTCTTGTCAGCAATACTGACTAGTTATAGCAGAAAATAGAGATTTTATATAGCAACACACTTCATCACAATAAGATTTAGTGATACATAACTTGCAGGAGTGCCACTTCTCTTTTCAGATGATCAACCATTGAAGAATAGGACAGCACTATGAAGAGGACTAGCTGCACACTGGTGATTACTAATCAACTAAAAGCAGATGGGTCTAGGAAATTGGCAAGGCAGACAGGAAATTCCAGCTATGACAGAGAAAGCAGCTGTCATTCCAACCTGCCAAGCTGAACCAAATTTTCATGCAAGTAACACTCATATAAATGAATGCTGTGTTTTACTTTCCCATTTTCTCCACAACTCTAATAAGATGTATTTGGATTTGAGGCAGCAAGTTTTGCAGAAAACAGTAGGTTGCCAATATTACCCCATGATGATAATATCATGCAAATGCTGTGATTATACATTTCAGTCAGGACAACTGATAGATCTATATGTACTGGCCTCTGTGTATTCATATACATCATTACTTTGAGACAGACCCTTGGTCATCACTGCTGATGCCCATAATTTGGAAACAGAGCAGAACCAAAAAGTCCAATTCAACAACCCTGACAAATATTGTGATAACACATTTGAAAGATTGACATTAACTAGACAAATTGTATTTAAAAAGTGCCCTAGAAAAAATGTTATACAGATATACAAACTTATTAAATTTGGTCCGATCATTGAAAAATGCAAGGATCTAGATGGAGCCCTTATCAACTGAATTCCTATTTATCTCCATTCTACTCTGGAAAGATTTGCAGTACTTTTTCTTTTTGATATAAAAGAAAGCCAAGAATCCTAGGATATATGTTTTTATGTTTAGTACTATAGTACTTTCAAATATGTCTAGAATGTCTAGTACCACAATACTGATATAAAACAAAGATTAGGAATCAAGAGAGTCTGTGAGGGCTACTTAACCCAAACACAGTATTTTGTTTCACTAACCTGGCCTACATTGAATGTCAATGTGATTGCATAATAAAAATTGGAGTTTGCACTTCCTGCATAAATCCAGAGATGCCATAAAACCGGGAACAGCAAGGAACAGACAATAAGTACACAGGAAAGTATGAAGACATTCCGCAAAACTGCAACAAAAAAGCAGAGACATTATTAAAGCTGGTTAATTGATACACTGAGGCACTGTTGGCTTGTCCTATCTTAGTTACAATGGGTGGCACATACTAATTTAGAGGGTGGATCCAGAGACAGCTGCTACAGACGTCCCTTTCTTAGAATCGGTAATTAACCACAGTTCCTATGGGGGAGGAAAACTTTGACAGGTCTATTTGTGCCGACTTCCCAACTACACAAGCCCAGATTCCACTTCCTGAATTGAAGCAGGTGCAAACTACAAAATACAAGGATATCAAAATACAATATGGGTGGGTACTGGGTGGAAAGCTAATTCTGAACTGAATTCTTCCTGTTCTAAAATAAAATTCTAAATGTTCTAAAAAATCTAATATTTTAGAGAATAGAGTATTATTTCCCACCACCCTTTTAAGATGCTTTCCTTAAGTCAATGCCTAATAATTAAAAATATATATTTAACATTGATAAAGTACTTTAATTCACTGATTTATTTTTATTTTTATATTTTATAACAAGACTCCCAAAGTGATTCAACAATACACTGAACCCATAAAGCCACACACTATTCTCTGAAAAATCTTATGTGACGGAGGGGTTTCAGATAAATATATCAGAAGAAAAATAATAAGTAGAGAATATTGCTCTGTTTTCATGAACATGTTTTAACTTTCCCAATTGGAAATGAGATTCACCATTTCATGAAGTTAACAGTCCACTGCTCTATCTGCTTCATTCAGAAATGTATCAAAAATTTTGGAGAAACCAGCCACTGGAAGCAGATTTTGGAACTCTTTAGTATAGAGAAAATGGCTGAAACCCAAATAGATCCCACTTATGAAAAATAATCTTATTAGATATTGTATCCTGGTCCATTGTCAAGGTAAGGACCATTATGCACAATTCCCATATTAATAATAATACAGAACTTACACTGATATAAGTGGCTCCAGAGAGGAAGGAAGGCCATGTAGAGAGCAATATCACCTACAGTTGGGTAGGACTTAAAGATGGAAATGATGGCCAACTGAACAAACATGAAGAACATGGGATGTTCCCTAGGAAAGAAAGATGGTAAGTA
>JANHJO010005872.1:50480-60816 GCA_032468235.1 Pseudoxyrhopus heterurus | reverse complement strand
TCAGAGAGCTCTGAGGGAGGGAGGGAATCAGTCCAGAATGTTCCTGGACTGATTGGCTGAATTGATTATTTCCATTTATTTTGGAGCAGGTATGCTTAAGGATGCACTGTGATATACCTGTTGCAAAAGGAGTGGGAAACTTAATGATGAGGTACAGCCACATTACCTGTCATCCCTGCTGTACCTCAGAAGATCCTGATGACAACTTCTGCATTATTCTAAATTGAGTCATCAAGTATGGAAAGGCTGCATATGCCTTTATAAGTGAAGTAATTATAGTAACCTGGTGATAAAAGGCTTAATATTTAATAAGTGATTTAATTGCTCTCAGAGAGATACTTAGCTTGGCATGCCAGTGAAATACACATTGGCTTTTTGTTAAAAAAATTATTTTTTTCATTTTCAGAAGATAACCTTAGCCTCCAGGACTAAATTTTAATCTTACGTTTTTTTTTTGCTACATCAAACGTAGCTTCTGGGCAAAACTCTTGTATTTCTGCATCCCTAGCCTTCAGCCTGCAAGGAAGGTTAATGCCTTTAAGATTCAACAACTATCATGTTAGTTACACAGAAAAGCAAGCAGCAAGATAGGATCTAAGCTCTGCATTATCCATTTTTCTCTCTCTCTTCTTCTTTCTCTTTTTCCTTCTTCTTCCATAAGAATTTACAGACTTCGGTTGGGGAGGGGGGGACACCTCTTACTCATGGAATTATGAAGATGAAATTAGGTATTTCCTCTTGGGAATTATAAAGCTCATTATATTTCAGATGAAAGGCCACTTGAACTGAACTTGACTGAAATACCCTCCTTGTGCTCATGTTTTAATACACCATGTATCAGAAAAGATAAACAGTCTTTCTGCGGCTTTGTCACATGCAAATGAAGACTTCTAAAGGAGAAGGTGAGCATATTAATAAGCCACTTCTGCCTATTAAATGCAAAGTCTTTTTCCCCCAAGCAACTTCCCACTAGCATTGAGGAACTACTGTGCAACGCACGAATAAAATTCTATGCATATTTACTAAGAATTAAAGCCTCCCAGTGTTCTTCGTTCAATGCCCAGGTAAGTGTGGATAGCTGAGCAGAAAAAAAAAAGATGCTTATTTGAACCCGATAAACATTTTCCCTCTCAAAACGTTCTCTGTATTTTAGACATTTAATCAAGGAAGAAGGTATACAAATTATTCATGATTCCTATATAGGCCATTTGCCCACCAGAGCTTTCAATTGTTTCCTAGCATTGTTTAGCCATCATCGGAGACAGGTTTTATATCACTTCAACCAAGTGTGAGGGGTACCATAATGTGCTCTAAGTCCCTAGTGAGAAAGAACACATAGCCAATTCCATACAAAGCTAAACTATGTATTAGAACCATTGATGAGTTTTATTTTCCTTTAATGAGATTATAGGAAAAGTTCACCATTGTCCCTCTGGTGAGAATGTGAGAAAGATGTATTTCACTCCCCTATGAAGCCGAGTTGCTATTTTTATTCTTGCCTGATCATTTTTATAAACAAAAGTAAGCATATATTTTTAAAAAGTACAAAGCCTCACCTATATTTTAATAAGCTATGAATTTCATCTGAACTATGTTCAGTTTATTATTTAGCACACATGAACATGTCAAAGAGAAGTGAACATATACACACAATCCATGTAATTATATTCACAACTTCTATGGGGTATGGCAATGGCCTCATAACTGGATGTCCAATTCAATTATTCAAATGATTGCCTCTGGTGTTGCTTCATGCAGATCTTTTAAGGCGTAATACAACACGCATCACGGGCAGTCTTGCTCAATATGTATAATAGTTTGCATATTAGCACCACAGTCACAACAAGGGGAAATCTTTCCAACCTCATTGATTCAGGGCAGAGCTACTTCTTCCAGGGTCACATCTAGTGTTTCACCTGATTTTATGTTCAGCTAAAACCAGGTGAAACCTTTCATGGATCCAATCTGGGTTGGTCACCGGGCCCAGAGGTTTCATCTTCTGAGTTTTTGGACTTGGGCTGGAGCCCATCTTTAGGGAACGTCTCTCCCTGAAGTCCTTCTAACTATACCGGGCTTCCCGGCTAGAGAGAAATTCCCTGAAGATGGGTTCCAGCATGAGTCTGAAAGCTTGGAAGACAAAATCTCTGGTCTCGGTGACTGACCCAGATTGGATCTTGCATCCTGGGACACATATATCCACCTTCATTCGTGAAACCTTTCATATTTTAGGCTGAAATACATACATCGGGCTGAGCCATGATGTGCAATATAAACCAACATGTTATGTCACTTTAGTCAGAAGAATTGCATGTATTGCAGCCATATCTTTTTAACTTATTGGAGAAGAAGAGGAATAAAGTGGTGGTGCAATCATTTGGAGATTTCTCCCATTTAACACACTTTATGAATAGGCCAAGGCTACCCCGTGGTTCTTGAGTCTTTAGGTACAAGTCTCTAGTTTGATCCAGATGGAAATATTGTTTTTTATTTGAAAAGGAGTAAATAAAAAACAGCCTCAAATTAAGGTCCCTTTCTAGTGATTACATGGAGAAGATAAGCCTAAGCAAGATGGGGCAACCACTGAGGCCAAAGAATATTTACCTATTTTTTGTAGTCCCCTCCTATGCAGAATATTGAATAATTTGATTATGATTATTAGCTTTTCCTGTTTTGTGCAAAAGTAGTCTTTTTTTTTTATTTATCAAAATGCTTTTTGGCTTCATAAACGGACTGTTTAGTATATCAAGTTGAGATATATTTTAACCATGGTGAACTTAATAATTCATTATTGACTTGTTCACCCCACACAGTAATTTCTGAATTACCGTTTACAATGAGAGGATTCACATATCACAGGAACCCAAAATTTTTATAGCTCAGCAGATGGTAGGTTCTAAAATTCTGTCTCTTTTATTGTCCCCAAGCTATTGTCCTCTGACAAGTATTGAAAAATCAGTAGCAGAGTTTCTTGCCATTTTGATGTGGAAACTGAATGTAACATTTAGCAGAAGGCTGTAGGTTAATCCCAGGTAACTCCTTTTCCCAAATATTGCCGAAATATGAACACACAGAGAAACACAAAATTCTGAAATCCTGACTTCATTCACATATGTAACTCAGTCCCTTGTACTATGGATCACTGTCCCTCTGACTTCAGAACTGAACCATCCAAACCATACTAACTCGGGTATCCATCACAAGGGTCAGTTGAGTTTGAACCTGTTTGCTAGACTTGTAAATGTTTCAACTATTTATTTAAAAAAATGGTCAAATTAAGTTTTGAAATGCATACATTTTCAAGAAAAGGAATTGAGAGATTTCATCAAAGCCACCTATATTTAATTTTCATGTACTCCCTTCATGAGTAAGTATAGCATCCAAAATAAGATCCAACTTTTCCTTCAAGCAGCTCCAAGCAGCAACTGTCCACTCTGTGAAATAACTGTTTTGAAAAACATTATGCATCAATGAACTATAATGAATATCAAAGATATAGTCATCCATTCTTGGTAGACTTGGAAATCAAAGATATGTAAAGTAATACTACTTGTAAGGTTAGAGTAACATAATCTTGCAAATCTGAAAGTACTTCTCTTCTCCATACCTTTATCCTCATGAAAACTAGGGAGGATCATGACTGAGATGCTTCCTCAAATTATATTTATGCCCTGGATTCAAATTTATTTTATTGGTGTGCTGTCTTGGTTTGATTCTTCTTCCTGTTCCTCAAGGTTATTCTTTTTATCCACTGTGTGTACAGAAACAAGCCAAACTACATGAAACAGAATCTTCACAGAGAGGGCACCATTTTTAATTAATTGTCAGAGTCAATTCAGTTTATTTTAATATACTCTGACAATTTCCAATAGAAGTGCTCAGGGTTGAATTGTAGGGTCTTTGTTGCTCTCTGAACTTGGGTTTTTTTTTTTTTGCAGATGTTTCATTACCAAACTTGGTCACATTATCAATGCTGATATGTTGATTTGGGATTTACTCTCATTGTATATACTAGTGGCTGGCCCTATCCATGTTAGTGGGAATGATGAAATATCTGCAAGAAAACTACCAAGCTCAGAGAGCACCAAGGAGTCAACAGTTCAACTCTGAGCTACAAATATTTTTTTCTATTGGTAATTGTCAGAGTATATTAAAATAGATTGAATTGTCTATAACTAAGCTGTAAAATCCCTGAATCTGGTTTGCATATTACATAAAGCAACTTTTCTGAACACAGAAAGATTAATTTCTGAGTTGACACGCCTACATAGCACTGTAAGTATTCAAATTCTTCTTTTTCTTCCATTAAATTAGCTAAACACAAAACCCAGTTCTCAAAAACATCATTCCATTTGTTACTTGAGAGGGAAAAATCCATTTTATCATGCCTGCTTTGAATATGAAAAATAATGTATCTCAAGTAAAAAAAATCACAATAAACTTTTGATAGTCTTCTGGAAATTTAGATTATAACTGCTTTTGATAAAAGTAATAAAGAAATAGATTTTCTCTTACATTTTGGAAGTAGAACAGTTAGAACAGCGTAAATGAAAAAAAAAATCATGAGTTGGATTGAGAAATAATAAAAGGCCAAAGGGTGTAATGAACATTTCACAGTCACACAATTAGATAAAGCGTTATTCTCTACAGTCAAATGACTATATAATTTTCAGTTTGGGAATATAAAGTTATGGATAGTTGCTGATTTTTTTTTGGAATTGGTTACATTAACTGACGTGAAGCTAAAAACATCTCCATATAGATTTATCTTGTTCAAAGCCCCTGATTTAGCCACAGAGAACAATTCTTTTAGCAATAAAGGGCTGTCTATACCATTTTTAAAAAAACATTCTCTAGTTAACATCATTTTATTTTAAACTATTTGCCTACTGTTATTTATCAAATAATACAGCACTTCTCCTTCCTCCAGAGTTCTATTATTTGTTTAATTTACAACAGTACATTAAGTGGTTATGAGAATATATTGATTTGAAATAATATTCTGCCTAACACATTACACATAAGACTCTGCATGATTCTGTATCATATTGCTTTAAGCTCTGTTTACTGTTGACACATGGACACTGTGGTATCAGAGTCTCTAAGGAGTGGGTATTTTGGTCATATAGATATTAAAATAGCAGCCTAGAAATGGAACCAAGGTCATTTGGACTTCAAGCCAAAGTCATCACATACTTGTCAACCTGCAGTAATAAATACAAATGCATTGTACTCTTTAATGGTGCCATGAGTAACATATAAAAAGAGCCATGGTGGTGCAGTGGTTAGAACACAGGCTAATTCTGCCAACTGCCAGCAGTTCAATTCTCACTGGCTCAAGATTGATTCAGCCTTCCATTCTTCTGAGGTCAGTAAAATGAGGACCCAGATTGCTGTGGGGAATATGCTGACTCTGTAAACTGCTTAGAGAGGGCTGTAAAGCAGTATGAAATGTTAAATAAGTCTAACTGCTATTGCTATTGCTATAAAAATGGTGGATAAATTCATTCTGCATATTATTAACAAAGTGGTTGGTGTGATTTAGAGAACCTTATTACTTTAGACCTATATTCTTCTTTTTTCTTTTTTCCTGCTCAAGAGAAAATTCACAGAACTACCAAGGACCTCTTGAACATTAATGGGAATGAACCAGCTGGCTTGGAATCCAGGAAGATAGAGATTTACATGGGAAGGGGTCATAATTGTCCTTCTTTTTAGTAATCTCCTGTCCATGCTCTGAAGCTATTCTTTAAACCTTTCATTTATAATTTTTGATAGTGTTGCCTCAGAAATCAGGCAGAAGCAATTTGTATTATTATGGTTCATTGCAGAGTCATCCAGATGTTTAGATCGGATTTGGCATTTTTATCCACCTCTCATGTCCTTCCCAAGAATCTGTGATAGGCAGAAGTTGTTTTCTGATAATGTTAAAGTATTATCACAGGTTGTATATTAGGATGGTGATGATTTATAAACTAATCTCACATTGTGTGTGAAAAATACAGAATAATATCAACCATTAATATTGTGGGGAATAAAAAACACTGCAAAACATCCCGGGAAGCTATATAGTTGCTAATAGATTGAATTCATGGAAACTGATTTCACGCATTCCCCGAATAAGGATCCCCAGAAGAAGTTGTAGATATTTAGCAAGTTTTAAAAATTTATCTGACAGATTTCTAACAGCCCTAAGCAAGATGGCACTTCTGTCTTTCAGATTGGAGGTGACAGGCTGCTTTGGTTCAGCCACTTCTCTTTGGCTCTTAAGTGTCATCTGGGTGTTTATGAGCTGAAGGCAGAAGCTGCTTTTTTTGAAGCAAAACAGGTGCTGGAATGGATCAGCCCTCCTTGATGTTTCATTTTGAGTATTCCTGTCAGTATCATCACTCAGATAAAGCACTGGGGCAGATAACTTTTATAGGGTCCTTGTGCATGTTGTTAAAAATAACAAACATGTCTTTTCATTATATTTACTAGGTACCGTATTTTTCGGAGTATAAAATGCACTTTCCCCCCCCTAAAAGAGGCTGAAAATTAGGGTGTATCTTATACTTCAAACGTAGCCCCTGCCATTTTTGCCCTCACTTGTTCCAGGCTGCAGAGCACATCGCCGCCTCCCGCCTGTCCCTCGAGTTTTCAGCAAGGCTGCGGGGATCGCTGCCTCAGCACAACAGCTGACTGGGGCTATTCGACAATCAGCCGCTGAAACTGAAACTGAAACTGGCTTCAGCACAGGGGAAGAAAAATCTGAGGCAATTTTTTTCCCCCTTTGTCTCCTGTGCTAAAGCCAGTTTCAGTTTCAGCACAGACTGATTCAGCACGAGCAGCCCCAATCAGCTGTTGTGAGCTGTTGGGGAGAAAAACAAGGGGAAAAAAATCTGCCTCTGTCTCCCAGATTTCCCCCTCCCCCTTTGTCTCCTGTTCTGAAGCCAGTTTCAGTTTCAGCACAGGAGAGAAATTGCTGGGAGGCAGAGGCAGATTTTCCCCCCTTGTTTTCCTCTCCAAAATCTGGGTGCGTCTTATACTCCAAAAAATACGGTATATTGATTAGTATACTTTTGCTGTCAATTAGATTTATTTTACTAAGTCTATTAATGAGAATACCTTTTCTCTCAATTATATAAAAAATCGCCAAGAAGACCGACAACTTCAACAATATTGTGTACTTTACTGGTAAATTATCTATCTCTGTACTGCATAGAAATAAGTCCTATCTCTGAGAACAACACTCTGTTTAGAATAATAATGGGTCTTTGTGCCAAAAATTAAAAGAAAAAAGAAAAGATTGAAGAGACTGTCCCTTCTTTCTTCCTTGTTTAGAAATTCTCATTCCTGTCTGTTTGAAAAGCTGGTGAGTCCAAGGAACGTCTGCAATTTGTATCGAATTAATAAGTAAAAATGACTTGGAAACATCTTTTTCCTACCCTATTCATATTATGTTGCTTGCACTGTATCTTCACCCCATGAGCAATATAATCTGAATTTGTGCTAACAAGTATATTGTTTGTTGTCCAATATAGTACAGGTAGTCGTCGACTTACAACCACAATTGAGCCCAACATTTCTGTTGTTAAGTGACACGTTTGTTACATAAATTTTGTCCAATTTTGCCCCATAGTTGTTATGTGAATTAATTAATTAGTTGTTAAACTAGTAACATGGCTGCTAAGTGAATCTGGCTTCCCATTTACCTTATTTATCAGAAGGTCACAAAGGGGGGATCACATGACTCCAGAATACTGCAACTGTCATAAATATGCCATGATGTAAACAAGATGTTGAGACTCTAGAAAGAGTGCAGAGAAGAACAATAAAGATGATTAGGGGACTGGAAGCTAAAACATACTGTATAAAGAACGGTTGCTGGAATTGGGTATGTCTAGTTTAATGAAAAGAAGGACTAGGTGTGACATGGTAGCAGTGTTCCAATATCTCAGGGGCTGCCACAAAGAAGAGGGGGTCAAGCTATTCTCCAAAGCACCTGAGGGTAGGACAAGAAGAAATGGGTGGAAACTAATCAAGGAGAGAAGCAATCTAGAACTAAGGAGGAATTTCCTGACAGTTAAAACAATTGATCAGTGGAACAACTTGCCTCCAGAGGTTGTGAATGCTCCAACACTGGAAGTTTTTAAGAAGACATTGGATAACCATTTGTCTGAAGTGGTGTAGGGTTTCCTGCCTAAGCAGGGGGTTGGCCTAGAAGACCTCCAAGGTCCCTCCCAACTCTGTTATTCTATTCTTTCCTGATTAATAGAAGAATTTACTTTTTAATTCTGTAAGAAGTATATTTTCAATTACAGAAATTTGAAATCATGAAAAACCTTAGTAAAATTCAACTATAACTATAGGAAATGTAACATATAATGACTAAAACTCTATTTATCTGCAAACATCTCTCTTGAATAGTGATGTTTGTCCCTAGGCTTACAAACAGTGCAATAGAAAAGAATAATGCAAAATACCATAAGGTTAAAAAAATACTAGAAAAAGTGACCCAAGCTTCTGGAACTAGGAAAAAAAATCAGATATGAAGTTTTTCACAGAAATAAAATAAATATTACTGAAAACCTGTTTTTTTCAAGAAAAAACAATTTCTTTAAATACAAAATTGGATTAATGCAGTAATATTCTATTCTGTTCAATGCGATAATTTAACATCTTATAATTAAACATAATACGAATTCAGTAGTAGTAAACAACCTTGAAATGTGATTTTTCTTTAAGAACGCCTTCATTCAGTTCCTCCAGTTTTGTTTTGGTGTCGTCATAAGCAAATTCAGCAGCATAAAGGTCTTTATTTACTTTTTTTAAATGTTCTTCCAACCTACGAATATTTTTCTGCAAAACCTGAATTTCTGATTGGTATGCCATTTTCCTTCTTGCACTGTTTAAAACAAATTTAAAAACTGCTTACAATATTAGCACTTTTTCAGTAGTTTAGAAGGCTGCATATTTTGTTATGCTTTTATAAAGAAAATGCCACAGTTTGCTTCATCTTTTATAATTGGGAGTTCACTCACATAATACAAATTTATTTTTTTAATATATTTATAGAGTAAACAAAAAAGGGAATAAAGCAGTATTTATCATTATTGATATAACCATTATTTGTTGTGGAAAAACTTAGAACCTTCATCTTCAAATGCTAATCAGGCTGGACATGATTATAGAAGAACTATAGGCTAAACTAGAAATTTGAAAAAACATCTTAGCAGAAGGCATTTTGGTCTTATTGTCAAGAAAACCATTTGAGCATGAAATTACTAGGAATCACAAAGACTTTACCTTTTATATCAGTATGGAGTAAAACTTGAAGAGCATGGATGTAGTGAGAGATGTTACATGGCACAGTGATGAAGACGTTAGACTTAACCACATTAAATTGTCACTAATATGTCTTCTTAGGTTGGAAGAGACCCTATCCAGCAAGGTGAGATGGACTAAGGAAGTTTCCTAATAGACTTGCTTCAGCTAGAATCTAAGACGACAAAATCTTAACTGAGCCCTAAGGGAAATCCAGCCTAATTCTAATCATATTAGAGCACTGAAAGTTCAAAAAGAAACTCATAGTAAAATTTTCAAGAATTTGGATTAAATTGTTTCAAAACTACCTAGGAGTCTCATAAATATTTAACCGAGCATCATATGGCATCAAACCTAGACCTTGGGTTTTAATTAGTTTAATTTCTGCTGGAAAATAATTGTTATTAAACTGATCTGCAAATTTACTTTCAGGGCTTTCATTAGAAGATCCTTTGTTTGAGTAGACCAGCAGGTGGAACATTGAAAACAGACATCTAGATCTTTAGATATTTGATACTTTTACTGTTGATCACTCATCTAATTGGGGCATTTAAGTGTTTCCTATAGAATAGCAGTACTTTTGTACTAGATAGAATAATTTATTTGATGGTTTTCACTAGAGCAGTAAAGTGAGAGCGCTTTAAGGCATCTTTGGGGCTTACTTCGTTATAGACATAACCTTAGGCTGCAACATCAGCATAAAGAAGAACAAAAATGAGCCAGTGGGCAAGGAAAGGAAGATAGAATTCTGGTTTAGCAAACATCACAACAATATTGTTAATGTAAAAGTTGAATGATAGCAGGGTAAGGAAATAGCCTTGCTTTACATTTTTGCTAGTGAAAATTTGTTGTTGTTAGTTGCAAAGTCATGTCTGACCCATCGTGACCCCATGGACAACGTTCCTCCAGGCCTTCCTATCCTCTACCATCCACCAGAGTCCATTTAAGCTCACACTGATTGCTTCAGTGACTCCATCCAGCCACCTCATTCTCTGTCATCCCATTCTTCTTTTGTCCTCAATCGCTCCCAGCA
>JANHJO010005870.1:301093-313589 GCA_032468235.1 Pseudoxyrhopus heterurus | reverse complement strand
ACAACCTTGTTGTTAAGAAGTGTAAGGGATTCACTTAACTTATGTGGCAAGAAAGGCCGTACAACAGGGCAAGACTCGCTTAACAAACATCTCGTTTAGCAATTGTAATGTATGTTGGGCTCAACTGTGGTAATAAGTCAAGGACTACCTGTACTGTATTAAGAAATGAGTGTGAGCTACAGTAGCTGAAGAAAAGAGTGAATAACTGAAATAAGGGCATAAAATTTCATTAATAATTCTTAGAAGTTGTTATTGACACGGCAGTCATTTATACTACTATTGTATAGTTTGAGTTTGAGTTTGAAAATAATTCACCCTCTAGCTACAGATAAGAAACACTAAAGGCATATTTCACTTGGAGAAAGCTTTTGACTCAAACAGGAATGATAGGTTGAGTAGTGCCCCCCCCAACCTTTGGGGCACCAGGGAACCAGTTCCATAGCAAGAGGTTTTTCCGTGGACTGGAGGGGACGTGGCTTCACATGTTGCCTGCATTCTGTGGGGGGGCTTCGCTTGTTTGTGCGGCCTGATTTCTGGCATGCTGCAGCCTAGTGCTGGTCTATGGACCAAGGGTTAGGGACTCCTGGTGTAGAGAATGAAAGATGATTGAGCCTATTAGGAGGCGGTTTCAGCTATGTTTCTGTTAATGAATCAGTGTTGCATAATTAGAAATGATTGAACTTGGTAACTAATGTGTACATTCCAATGAATAGGTAACCTAAATACTATTTTTATTTCCCATTTCTTTGTGGGCTCTATTTGAATGTTTTATGTCAGGGTTCCCCAGCCCATGGTCCGCGGACAGGTAATGGTCCGTGGCCCTTTGGGAACTGGGCCGCCCAAGCAGTGGGCGAGCGTACGAAGCTCCATTTACGCAAGTAGCAGAAACGCATCCAAAACCTTCCCCTCTTCCCCCCACCGCCTTTGCCTCCACTGGCCACAGAGAGAGAAAGGTTCGGCACTGCTTTAGATGCTTCAAATATTGAATATTTAAAATTACATTACAAGAAATTTTATAATTTCAATTTAACAGTAAAACCCAAAATGAAGTGACTCCACTTTAAGTTAGAAGATGTAGAACAGTCAACAGTGTTTCTTAATTATTATTTAATAGCATGTATATAATGATAAGAAAAATATTAAGAATGTGTAAAAAGAATTGAGACAACAGCACAAAACAAAAACTTACCTTGACTTCATTATGAGCATGTAGTAATAATACATTCATCAGACTTCAATAGGATTATTCAGGTAAAGTTCACAAACTCTACAAAATAATTACCTCCTAGCTACAGTTTTAATAAGTCGTGACTCTTGCGCATATATTGCAAACATGATGACAGAGTGATAAAAAAAAAATCTTAGTATTCAGGTGTGGGAGGTATATTCCTTGCATGACTGGTCACCCATAATATTTAAAAATTGTACTGCTTGTATAGATAAGCGTTCACTTAGAAAAAAGGCAGACTTTGGGAGAAATGTTCAGTGATCATATGAAGTTTCTGCCTGAGGATCATTCTTCCTATGCACATCATTTCTTCTAGTGTAGTTGGTACTCACCACTAGGCATTACCATTGATACGATTGAGTGTCACTCCATCTGTCGTTGAAAGCATTTTGTATCTACTGCCAAGTATTAATAAGAGGATGCTTCTCTGGAGAACAGATGCTTCACTGAAGTACGGACCCTGCTAAGAGAAGACACTCCCCCCACTTTATCTGCCATTGGGACATAGGGTCCTCTTCTGGCTTCAAAACTGTTGACCATCTTCTCCTGTAACCCTGGAAAGGGACCCTTACAAGGTGCTACCAGCTGGATTAAGGTTTTTTAACCCACCCTTTGTCCTGCCTTGTGACAAGCCAGACCCTGGGTTCCCAAATGTTGGGCCCAGGATGGGTTGAGGATGGCTCCTCACTACTGCAGTTGCTGCTTTTTTATAATTATAAAGATCAGCATCCTTCCCCCCCCCCCAAAGTATAATATGGCGGGCTGCCATCATTGAAAGTCATCACGTAACAGGTGACATCGGTGTAGTTTAGTTACTCAGACTGTAAACATTCGAGTGATGTAATTTATGTGAATGGGACATGGGAATACTCGCGAGATAGTAACAACTGCAAATTTATGGTTATTTGTAAAGAATGAGAGTTTATTCTTCTTTTTCAGTAAAATAAAGGTTTATATACAAGAATAATTTCTGTTGCTGGCATTCCACTTTTGTGTATTTCTTCAGTAAATCAAATAAATAATAGGGAAGTCTAACAAAGCAGTGGCTTTTGCAGGATGAGCACATAAGACCAAAGAATAATCATTATAATGAATAAATTTAACAGTTAAGTATGGCGGTACCTGAATAATTGGTACTGGGAAGAAATAGTTGTGATCATTAGGAAATATGGATAGTCTTACAATGATGTTACCTGTTGGTTTTTAACCAGATTAGTTCCAGTCCAGACTTGGAAACTAGGAAAGTAACTGGTGGGGGGGATGGATCCTGTTTGTATTTGAACAAGAGACCCCTAGAGAATACTGGATCTGTAGACTACATTGAGAAGATGAAGAAACATTTTGGAAAAAGATACTGACAAACCATATGTTGTCCACAATATCTCTATATTGATGTAGTCAGCAGAAATCAGATTCATATTGAACATGCCTAACAGGTCTTTTGCCTTTTTCTTTTGTCTGTAAGACTCTGGCTTGTTAAGGCAGACATTTCCGCCCCGCTCTAACCTTCATAGTCATTAAGCAATCATTAAAAATTAACTTCTCCTGGCCCGGAAAGTAACAATGATGAAGGGATCTAGCATGCTCAAGACAGTAAAGAAAATGAATAATTAAATTAGAGTAGTTGTAAAGAACCCTTTCTAATTAGTTAAACAACTAAAGCTTTGATTAGTAATTAACATGATTGCAAGAATCTCCTGTGTTTTCTTCAGTGGAATATTATATCGCTGATGATTATATGATGAAACAAATAAGGAAATGTTGCTTCAAAGAACAATACTACAACCTGGACTACTTTCTGCTTTCCTGCATCTGTCTTTTCATCCTCTGCACAACAGAATGAGCAAGAAATGATTATATATTCCTATTGAAACAGTGTGTGCCAAGTATTAAGCAATGCAAAACAGAGACTGAGAATTAAGCCACACATTAACATACATTAAAGAATCCAGTAGTGAAAATGTTGGCGGGCTGATGGCAATGGATATTATCATTTACACGTGGGGAAGGCTTAATTCCCTCCCTCCTAAGTCGCTTGCTTTACAAAATCCTCCCACTAGATGTTGGAGTTAAAAAGAGGGGGGAGGGACCTCATTAGTAGAGGAGTGATTTTACAGAGAAAAGGTTGGGAGGATATGAAATGTAACTACAAACACAGATCTTGATCAGATTCAGGTTTACTGTAAACAAAAGTCAGAAGGAAAGATAGAGCTGAACAAATGTCATTATATGGCCAAGTCTAGTACTGAAATTGTTTGGAATGTCTTTTAAAGGAAGGTACATTTAGATTTGATGCCTAACATTCTCACATGTTGGACTTGCTGTTTGTACTTGGTAATGACAAGCATAATCATCTACAAGTAAATTCTGTAGAATACATAAGGGGAGTGAAACCTTTTCTTTCCCCAAAGTGTAAATCAGGAAGAGGAACATGATAAATTGAAAAAAAAATCAATAATAGCAAGAGGAAATTGGAGGGTCTTCCTTCACTTAGTATATTCCCTTATGGCTCACAATATGAGGTTGATTGCTTGAAAATTGTCATGTTAATGACATATTTGCTACAGAATATATATAATTTCCTTGTCCTATAGCTATCCTTTCTCTAAAGAAGATGGATGCCCCAGACAAACTAGAGAATTAGAACAGCAGAGACCATCACTTCTCTCTCATAGTCAGCCAGGCATACAAACATAAACTCCAATCCATTTCTTTAAAAATTAGAGTGCAAATCACATGATCAAGAATAATTTTAACAGGCTTTCATCTTTGTTTTGCTTTTTTATTTAAAATAGTTGGATCAAAGGGATTTTTAAAATAAAAATTAAAGTTTGAATGATTCTAGGTCAGCCAGAAGTTTTATTCCTTCTCTCTGGGGTGATTTAGAACAGACAGATTGTACAAGAATACTTAATGTGCACATTAACAATTTAGCAATTTATGCATAATATAAAATTAAAGGAAGTTGTAGAATGAACAGACTCTTGAAACAGGAAAACATCAGATGGAACATGCTTCCAAAGAAGCAAATGGTTGTTACCATTCAATTTTAAGGATAGCTTTTATTGATGTTAAACTATAATAGAACTGTAATTATTATTGATATTATTTAGCATGTCATATACTTTTATTCAGAATAGATGACAATGAGGTTGCCATACAGATAAATCACCCTTATTTGGTATAAATGTATTTGAATGAATTTTTTAATTTTACTCAAATCTCTAAATTTTATTTGTGCAGTTTGGCTACCATGTCAAACCTGATGGATTTCTGGATATTACAATTTTCGTATGTCACAATATGTGATGATTGAGTTATTAATCTCCGAGAGTTTCTGGGAGATCTGGCATTATTTTTCTCATCATGTTATCTATTTAGCTTTCAAATTCTAATTTCATGTGAGAACTGTGTAACTTATTCTATAGAAATGGATTCATACTATCTTCCTAGAGAGATCAGGCTTCTTTCAGCTATTTCAAAGACAACTTTCATTTTTCTGTAAGACTTGAGGTCTATGTTGTATCTTCTTTATGGTAAGGCAATGCAATTTTAACTAATTCAATCAAAAATTCAATACCTTTTAGTGACTAAATTGCTTGAAAATGTAAATTAATCCCGTCAGTCAGACTGTGGGAGAACTACAAAATTTACATTCTGGGAAGCGTTTTATTGTCATGCTAAGCCAGTAATATTTTTACATGTCTTGAGTAATTTTAGGTCAAACCATAAACCATTTAATTTTTTTCACCAAAAGTAGAAACTTAAATCATTTACATATGTATACAGTATTTTTACAGTTCAAAAACATAATGCTAACTTTTTGTGCTAGGGACAGATTTTTTCAAATATAATGATGATTTCTTCAAGCTTTAAATTGTTCAAACTAGCAATGTATTGATTTATTTTTATTTACTAACTTATAACCCAGCCTTATGTTGTGCAATTCGAGGCAGCATCAAAAAGCTCCTTATTTTCCCCAAAACAACTACCCTATGAAGTGAGTTAGGCTTAGTGAGAGTGACTTCTCTGTCTAAGGGAGGACTAGAACTTATGGTCTCCCAAATTCTAATCCAGTAATGTAACCACTGGATGGCAGTTATATTTATTTACTTGTTATATTTATTTGCCACACGGTTATGATTACATTGTTTTGTTGGAAGAAATGTCCATCTGGGTTCAGTTCCAAGTGGGGAAGAAGACACTGGAAACATGGAGGGTGTTTGGAAATATGGTTTAATGGTAGACAGGATCACATGCCTTGGAGCTCTTGGGCGAAGAAAAAGGGAAGAGAAGCTGAGAGTCCCTTGGTTTTATACCCTCTCTGGCTTTGAACTTCCTGGGGCACAGAAAGAGTAGCCTGATTTGTTGCTGTCATAGGTCATAGCTAGCTTTGTAGATTGTGTGTGTGCTAAGTTTGGTTGAAACTTAGTGGGTGGTGCAATGAAGGGGCTTTGGGCAATTCCTATTATGGAGGTATCCTGAAGGAGGTAGATCTTTGTTATGTAGAATAGACTGGCCCAGGCCTTACGGCCCATTAACAAAGATGGGGGGCTGGGTTTCTGCCTGAGTTTCTACTTCTCTTCCAGGGGAAATATTATGCCTTTCTAGTATATCCCAAAATATTTCACTTCTCTAGGAGAGGGGTGGGTTTTCACTTCCAACACACCCATCCATCCATCCATCCATCCATCCATCCATCCATCCTTCCTCATAAGCTGAACACCATAGTGTGTGGCCTTTCCCAAACACTGACAGTTAGCTGAACTATTAATTTTGAAGCTCATTGTAGGAGGAACAATAGAGCCGTGCACTACTTCTGCCAACCAAATACCCAAAAGACACATCAACTTTTGTTTTAAAAAGAAAAGGAACAGAAACAGTCTGAAGAAGCGAAAAGAAAGGAACAGTCTCAGAAGGAAAATATTAGTGTTAGATATGACTCACTTCGGAGCTAGATGGTGACATCAGGAACTAATTCACTATTGAAACATGGGAAGGGGGGTGGTGAAAGGTAAGAGAACTTGACCCCAAAGTAACAAAGACCTATATCAACCTTTTTCAACCAGATGCCTTCACATGTGGCCAAAATAGCTAAAGATTATGAGAGATGTAATTCAGTTCATGGGAAGGACATCCAGTTGGAAGAAGTCTGCCTCTAGATAGAAAAACTGAATAAGAGCCTTAAAAGAATCAAGGAATTTAAAACTCTGGACAAAGACTATGATTCCCACCCCATGGAGCATTTTGAGTTTTTTTTAAAACTTTCTTTGAGGTGTCCAATAAATATTAAGGAAAACCTTTTGTTGAAATAAACCTATCATGAAACCATAAGGAACATACTCAGTCATCTTCATTGCTTATCTGTTAATAAGGCATTACAATTACTTATTATTACTTATTGCAAAGTTCTAGCAAATAACTACCTTAACAATATATTTAATTGCTTATATAAAAATGAAATATACGAAATATTGTAAACAAAACAAAAAAAATACTTTTCATTTCAAACTGGGATTCTCTCAAAATGTAACTTTATCATGTCAATAAGGATTGAAATTCTGCTTCTTATCAGCATCTTCCATATATCCCTTGCGGATTATACATTTATTTATATGATATCCTGGTTTTATTATTTTTATAAAAAAAACTTGAGATGGCAAACATTTCTAATACTTCTTCCTCCTTCTGTTTTCCCCACAACAACCCTGTAAGGTAGGCTGAGATAGAGAGATATCCCAAAGTCACCCGGCTAGTTTTCATGCCTAAGGCAGGACTAGAACTCATTTCTCTCTAGCCTGGTGGCTTGAATAAAATTATTGCTAAAAATGAGACAAAACCCTACCATAATATCAAAGGTGTTACATCACAATTTTCTTATTGTGACCATAGTGGCTTAAAAAAACCCTCCAAAACCTTGGTTTCTTGTATTTAAAAAAAAAACTAGTGTAACTTGCTGAATGAAACAGAAAAAAAGCAGAAGTTTTGGCTTACAAGTTAAGCAATGAAGCCATCAAAGAATAAGGACATTGACTCTCAGAGGAGAACAGAAGTCATAAATTTAGGCATTGTCACATCAAATGAAGATCTTGGGTGTTTTTGGCATAGCATCACCTCCAGATTGCTGGGGAGATAAAAATGTCTCTTCAGAAGAAAGATAGGCTAGCAATGTAACCACAAATAACTAAGAAAAAAAAGATAGTGGCAGATAAAATATTTCCTTCAAAAATGTCAAAAATTCATAGATGTGCTACTGTAATTAAAGGAAGCCTAATAGATAATTTCACATATAACAATGCGAACACAAGACTAAATACAGAAGACTGTTCTCATCTTTGTTTCCTGTTTAATACATTTGCATTAGAATGAATCCAAATTAAGTAATTTGGAATGAAATTAACCTCCTTTTAAGCTTTTTTTTTTGAAATGATATTTCTACTTCATTATGTGTGACTTTAAAAAGTGTTCTCCATATGTTGAAAAGCTAGCTGATAAGAAAAAAAAAAGAGGACATAATGTGACAAATGTTCTAGAGGAATGGGACTACTCAGCTACACAACTGTTAAAGTGATGGAGACGTCTTGAGGTGGGAAATATGTAGCAGGCTTGGAACAAATTGTTGAAGGGAAAATCAATAAAATATTGATTAGAGGAGGGGAAAAAAGCCTTCAATTTCCCAAGATCCTTTGAGTAATGAAGACCTTGGTAAGGGTGAATTGTGAATTTCCCTCTCTCCAACATTTCCCCCCTTTCTTCCTTCCATGTAGCCATTTCTTTCTCTCTTCGTACAAATAAATAATTCAGAGTCCACTTGACTTGCATGGAGTTAAAGAAAACTCAGTCTTCAGAGAGGGGGAGGGGAACTTCCATGTACGTACTATGGATTCTTGGAATGAGAAAGCCATGGTTAGGAGTATGAGTTCTAAAATGAGAGAAGCAACCCAGAACCAAGGAGAAATTTCCTAATGGTGAGAACAATCAACCAACGCAATGGCTTGCCTTCAGAAGTTGTGGGTGCTCCATCACTGGAGGCTTTCAAAAAGAGACTGGACAACCATTTGTCTGAAATGGTATAGGGTCTCCTGCTTGGGCAGGTGGTTGGACTACAACACCTCCAAGGTCCCTTCCAACTCTTATTTTATGTTCTATTCTATGTTTTATGTTCTGTGGAGATATGGCCATTCATACTGGCATTTTAAGAGTTGTAGGATAATAACTCTTCCAAATTAGATTGCCTTACAGTTTTTTTTAATAAAAAATGTTACTTCAAGTTTCAGGTTTCTATCAGTTTTAAGGATTCAGATGAAGATCAATGCTTCTTTTATAAACAGCGGCTTCTACTTCGTTACTCTTTCATCCCATTTCTATACAGTATTTTTCTGATGGTGGATTTATGAATACTGGATTTAACCAGGGTGAGAGAAGCAAGATCCAGAATGTTGCTTGTGACTCCTTTATGACTTCCTGGATGATCTTAAGCTGGGCTCTTGGATCAATTTGGACAGAACAACCACTCTTGGGAAGATTCACTATTGCCCCAAGTCTTCTCTATTTCAACATTGTGTCTCACCAAAGCTTAGAGCTTTCTAAATTAATTTGCATGAAACTTTTTTCTCTCAAACGGATAGGTATCAATAACTTTTAATAAAAGTCTTCAAAAGCCTTTTAGAGCAGGATAGGGTGTGCTTTTAGAATTTGCATGGTGATGTTGTGGCGAAGTTTGTGAGGTTTATATAGACAGAAGGGGTCCAAATCTATATACTGAAATACTCAAGTACAATTGGCTCTTATTATTTTAACTGAATTGACTGGATAGGGGTGGGGGAGGAGTTACTTTTTTTTTTTTTACACTGGCACAGTGCTCGATGGATAAATTTATGAAATAAGTAAAACAAGTACCAAACTTTACTGTTATTTTTTTTCCCAGCTCAGATTCTCTTTATGTATTGGTAGGACCCTCACGAAGCTCTGATAAAATTAAGAGGAAAAGATATACCAACATTCAGGAAATCTGAAAGAGGGGGGAGAATTTTTTTTTTAAAAAGGACTGTAAATAATATGCACCAGGAATTTATGCTGACCTTGCACAATTTATGTTCCACAAGGCCAAATGCAGTCTACTAGCAGTTCAATAAATCTCCATCCTTCTGATGTCTGCCTGGAACTGGGGAAGGGGGAAGGGGTATTTGCACATGCATAGTTCTACAGAAGGACTTGGGAGAAAATAATTAGCAAATGCGAATAAAAGGAGGTTTGATATATTACTCTACTATTAGTAATTATAGTAAATGGAGATTAGTAGATCGCCCAGGGTTTTTTTTTTGTTTTTTTTTGTTTTGGGGGGTTTTTTTGGCCAGGATTTCTTACCCGTGTTTTCATGGCTCAGGATTCGTGCATGATAAAAGCTGTGCAGCAGCATCCAAACAATGGTTTCTTTCTGCTGGCACCCAGCCGCAACACTAATCACATCGTTCCATCTTAGCAAAGGAAATCTGCCTTGAGAAACTAAATAAACTCTGACAAATGCAACCTTTTCCAAATTGTTCTGCAAAACAAACCATGAAATGGATGAAAAATAGGAAACAGGCTCTATGGTGTAAGCTCTTACTCATTATTATTTGAAGACAGGAAACATTTCCTCACAATTTCTCAGAAAAAAAAAAAGGGACATCACATAATCAGAAAAGAGTTCTCTGTTGAAAATGAATTTCACATTAACAAAATATAACATTTAAAATGTTTTTAAGCATACCCTAATTGAAAATCAGGAGGCAGTTTAATACATATACTTCCAACTCTATTGAATTAAATCCTTTTTTCTTCCCTTCCATGCACATTTTATATATATATACACACATAAAAATCATAGTTAATTTAAATCGTGATTACTTTATGATTCATAAATTATAGCCCTGGATTTAAGGAGTTCTCCAATTATGGGCACGAATAAAGTAGGTTGTGTAAAATGTAACATACAATGTTGCACAATTATTGTTCTGAATCAATGCTTAATACTAATAAGCAAAAGGAAGAAGGAAATCAGGCTTGAGGGATAAAAAATAAAAACACCTTTCACAATAGTACACCCTAGTTTAAAAACCATGATTCATGCGGTCAGAGCATTTCAAGAATAGCTCGGAGAGCAAAACTAATGTTACATGTACGCATTGGGCACTTCACTTCATACAAAAATGATTCTGATACAGTGAATAAAAATCAGTTGTAACCTTCACACTTCTGGAAATTAGTTCAGAAAGATCTCCTTTATAAAAAAGTTTCTTGACAAAAAGTGGCTTAGCCCTCAGACCGTAAAACTACACAAATATTGGGAGTTACATCTGTGTGTGTGTGTGTGTGTCTGTCTGTCTGTCTGTCTGTCTGTGTCTCTTTCTCCCATGTGAAGCCATCAATACTGATTCTGTCTCAGACTGGCGGGGATAGCAGTAATAAATTAAAGCCACTCTGCCTATCTCATCAGGACCAAAATAAATTAGTCCCTGGCATGCTACTCACTTTAAGAAAACCATGTACATAACTTTATTTTTGTGAATGTTATCATCTTTCAAGCTATTGTTTTAAGGTTATTGGGATTTTAATTCAGTATCTACTTCCAAACTGACCAAGAAATGGCATTTTTATGATATTACTAGGAAATACCTTAATTACTCAAACCCCATTTTCAAATGGTGTCAAGCTTTAAATAAAAGCATAAAATTAAAATCTGCCTTACTATATGCACCTAGACTTTGGAATGATAATGATAATGTTATATAGAACAGTAGACAGAAACAATTATCCTCCATCTCCATAAAAGATTCATAAGGCTAAAATGCATCTACCTTTGAAACTTCTGTAATCCGTTCAATCTCTGTATCAACCATTTCTGAGAGACATTTTGCTGCAAGTATATACATCTTTACATCATCCTGCTGAAGAAATAGAAACAAATGCATGTTTTAGCCTTAGCCAATCCAGAAAAATCATTATGATATGACATGATCTTAATTTTCTTCTGTTTCAAATTTTAAACCTCCGCTTCATGTTATCAGTGATAGCAATGTGAACAAATAATACCGTGTACCAGAAACAATAATGCTTTAAACATAGACCAAAACTATCTTGAGGTTGCTGGAAAATGAAGGAATGACAAAATTGTGACAGATACAGTATCATAAATGCCCACAGTGATATCTCTATTTATTAACTGATCAAACTAGTGATTCTTAGTGCACAGCATTACATGAATGTGCCTAATATTAAAAAAAAAAAAAACCCAATCCTAACCTCTCTACCCCATCAATTTATTTCCCAGGTTGTTTTGTAAAACTAAAATGTTTGCTTGTTTACCAACACATATTCTTCGGGGAGGCTCCTGGACGATAGCTTATAGCTGACTAATCCTTTCAATCCAGAAGCATCCAAAGAGGATTGAGGTGCTCATTTCTACCTGTGATTAAAATGTTGAAAACCTCTATATACAATACCATGAACACCCAGTGCAAAAATCAAAATAGTATTACTGTTAATACTAATATTGGAATCTGTGATTGTTGGAACAGAAACTATCATTCATCCTCCTCCTACCAATGAAGTAAGCAAGAAAATTCTGGGGGGAAAAGACTGCACTGAAATTTCCTGAACGCAGCCCATGCTTCAGTAAGCAAGAAAACTAGACAAAAGCAGAGGTAAGGCAGGATATTAAAGGCAATATAAATAGGGCAGTTGTAAGGAAGAAATATGCCCCATTGCCTGACAGCTGATAGGGAAGTACAGAGTTAAATCACTGAATGTCATGTACACCTCCATTTTTTTTAAGATTGGGAGAGTTAAAAAAAAAAAACCTGCTTGTGTCCTGGAAATTAATACTCTCTGGTTCAACAACTTTGTGTTATGTTACTGGTAACTGACCAGTTACTGGTAACTGACCAGGCTAAAAAGAAAAAAAAATCAAAATTGTTTTGGGATCTTTTTATGCTGTAACAAGATACACTCAAATTCTGAAAACATAAAAGAGTCTAATGCATGAAAGGATTATATTTCTGCTTCTTTTAATACTGGATAAGCCACGTTTGCCTTCTTTAGAATTCTATATATACACATAAAATTGTCTACCAAGTTCTCTTTTTCCTCATTTCATGTCACTTCAGCCTTCGTTACATTTTCCTAGACTTCAAGAATGTAATATGTATGCTCTCGGTGGCTCAGCGGGTTAAGTAACGCTGTACTTTGTAATTAAGTATTCAGCTCCCAGCTGCCTGCAATTTAGCA
>JANHJO010005870.1:277905-288582 GCA_032468235.1 Pseudoxyrhopus heterurus | reverse complement strand
AGTTAATGTTTTTTTATTAAACTAGTATGCCACTCAATAGTGGTTCAAGCATAATTGGCTCCACTAAAAAGCACTGAATCTAAGATAATGTGAAGAAATATACATGACAGCCTTTTCAGACAGGTGATTCTCATCAAGTAACAAAATACATGGCCCTTGGTGTGGAAGTCCCTGCTATTCAATCCTTCTACTGGAAACAATGAGAAATATCTGTAAATATATGATATTAGGCACATACATGTGATGACTCATGATGAACATCCACAATGCAAGAACTGTGTGAATTTGCAAATCACTGTCACTGGCTATTAGGAGCTATGTTAAAAAAAAACCAACTATATCAATGATGGCCCCGATATAGTCATACCTTCATAGAACTGAAGCATATTTATTCAATTCGTGAAGTAGATATTTAAGAAAAAAATAATGTTGGTATAACAATTCCTCACTGTTGTTGCTTTAACCATTCAGTCGTGTCTGACTTGGCGACTTTCTAGGCAAGTACTCTCTATGCTACCCTGTCAAGCACAGCTTCTTTCAGTTGTTGCATGTCCATCTTTGTATCAATTTTGACGTTATCCATCCAGCGTGATCGTTGCTTGCCCCTTCTTCGTGTTTCACTAACCATTCCTAGCATCATTGTAATCCCCGATTACTTAAGTTTAAAAATTACATTGTGAGCAATCCACCACTAGATGGCAATAAAGTCTTATAGGAAGGCTGCCACGGTCCCCTATCAAAAAAGGTATGTGAAACTATAAAAAAAATATCCATCTCAACAAGCAGGTTCCCATAAACATTTGTATTTAGATTATTTAGAAGCACTTATTATCAATACATTCCAGAAACCATAGATTCTTATGCTTCTGAAAACAGAGAACTGTTTTGAGACTGCCATCAAATCACAGAAACTCCTGTGTGACTTATATCAATGAGTCCTTTCCTTCTCCGGCTTCTGTCCACCATCAAAATCTTATGTTAAAGAATCAAGGGAATCTCTGCCAACATTTGGGAGAGGAAGAGAGAAACTCCACTTGTGTGAGTGAAGCTCATTTAACAAGCAGATTTGATGCACAAATGTTCTTGGGTTTTTAAAATTTTATTATTTTATTACAGTCATAGCAAACAATCATGACTTTAAATGGATTGAACTTGACACCTTAATGACCATTAAAAAAAACATATCAAACTTTGTAAAACATTAAGAAAAATAAACCAAGAAGGAACTTCTCCCCAAGCAGCTCAATTAAGATGGTGAATGTTCACACAATGGGTAAAATCAGAGAGAAATGGAAGCACAAACCGAATGGTGGTTACAGTCAGCTGCTTAATCTTAAATATTTTGTTACAAGTTCCACTTGTATAAAGTGTTGAGTAGTCATGTTTTGAATATTCCCCTTCAGTTTCTTTCAGGTCAGAAATGGTATTGTAGGTGTGGAGAAAGTGGGGAAAAAACAAACAGAAAACAAAATACAGAAGCACAAAAATAATGAACAAGAACAACAAAAACAAATCCTCAGAAAATCAACAGGTTCAATAACTGAACATTCTTGTTATGAAAACTGTACAATTTTCGTTAAAAAAGGTTTATTTCCCTTCCTCTTGAAAGATACTAGATGGCAGTGGCTAAACAATAGCCTTGATTGATAATATATTTCATAGTAATGGATCAGATAAAAGGCAAACCCTTCTTTACATAATACATAATTAAGTTATGGAGATTGATTCCCCTAATTTAGAGAATTAGGCATATTAAAGATGAATAGTGTTTCCAACGGCTATCCAGAGCTGAGCTGAACTATTTTAGAGAGATTTCCCCAGATAAAGCAGGATTCCCTCCAAAATGACGGAATCAAATTCTGAACTTCCTGAAAGACAGATAATGAACCTGCAAAAATGGCAGCTCTATTTTCATTTTCTCTGATGTCAAATTTCATTCTGATCATATCCTATCCACCCTTAGAAGCATAAGCTCTGCTGTACCTTTTTCTTTCTCTACTTGGGGGCCTTAATTGTTATTTTGAATTCTATGCTCTCTCTGTAGTTCTCTAGTGTATATATCAGTAATTACTGTTTCTTGCTGAATTATATATTGTTCTGCCTCACAGTGCTCCTTCTGTGGGCCTTTTATTTAATTCCCTGTGTACTCTGTGTTTTATGGGCATTTTATTTTACACGCACCCCATTATGAATAATATAATATACATATTCGTAATGCTAATAAATAGTTATTTACTCTCAGTTCATTGTGAGGACAGACTATACAATCCACATGGGAGAATTAAAGAAGGGAGAGATTTCATCTTCTATCAAAATCCCGGTAGGAGATGACCAGACTGAGCCCGAGGGAGGGGTTAAACAGATCATCAGTCTCGGGTCCCTCTGCGTCCACAAGAGATCTAAGTCCACTACCCCCCTTGAATTCCATTGACCCTTATTTACCGCCAATTTGTTTTGACCATTAATAGTTCAGATTTTGTAGCGAATAGTAGCATACAATAAACCTATTTTCGTTTGAACTGCCTTCAGATTTAAATTTGTTTTTCTATAGGATCAATTATGTGAAAACTACATATTTAAGGAAGGTCCACTACTGCCTAAATATGTCCATTTTGTGAAATCCTTCCATTCCTTTCTCTGGGATTTTATAGACCCATTTTTAGAAAAAATAATTGCTGTACCTACTTTTGTAGATATCCCAGGCTGGCCAATGAGAGCCACAATATTTAACTAATTTACAGAACCGTCCATCTCATGAGCAAGTGACTCTGGGCAGCACACAACAAAAGAAAAATGCATGATTTCAAAATTTAGTTCACATTTAGCTCTGAATCAAATTGTCCAGAATCTGAAATGTTTCAATCGAATCAGACTGTTTTCCAAATGATCACTTCAGCATCTGAACTGGGTGGTTGATACATGTCCTAATGTTTAACAATTAAGTTCTAAAAAATAAACCCACCAATAAGATATTTTAATGGATAAAGTATGAATTCCTTATGTATATCCCTAATACAAAAATAACTTGGTCCATATGTATTATATTATCTTATTTTCTTTTCTTCTTTTGTTACCGAGAGCATATGCACCAAAGACAAATTCCTTGTGTGTCCATTCACACTTGGCCAATAAAGGACTCTGATTCTGATTTCTTGATATAGTTTTTAAAACTGTAGTTTAGAATGAGGTATTAAGATACTATCTCTTCAAATATTTTATGAGCTAGGAATATTTGCAACCTAAAATGACATTCGGTATCGGTAATAACCAGATTTTTATTTAGCTCATTTTGCCCCAAACCATACCTAAAATAGGAGGCAAAAGATCCTAATCTTTCATCTCCCTACCACTGCACTATACCTCCATCTGCTCTTGGCTGGCAGGAAAGCTAATTTGGCTACAATTATCAAGCTTTTATCTTATGCTACATGGGCACTCAGACATGAAACAGTGGGCATTGCAAAGCAATGTGGCTAATGCATCTCCCTTTTACCATATGTGCCTCCTATCATGCCAGAAGACAGTCGAGCAATGCCAATTTGATTCTAAACTCAGCTCTCCTTAGATTACAGTGAGGGCAGCATCTACTAGGTGCCAAAGAAAAGTCTAAAATCTCTGCCAATGAAACATGGAATCTGCATACATTTGCATACATTTGCACAGCTAGGTATTTCTCTTTTGCTTCCAAGTGTCAGATTCTCAAATAGCAAAAGAAAGTAAGAAGACTGAACACTTATTCTTTGTGGCATAAAATAAGAAGGGAAAAAGGAATGAATTGAAGGATGAAAATGGAGGAAAAAATTTAACCTAGCGGAGGGCCACTAGATACTGAATCAGGACTGATTCAATAATGCTTACAATTTCAATGGATTTTGGAAGTGTAAACCTGAAATTCACCTCTAAAATGGCCTTTTTACCTAAACATTGATTCTGATAATTGCTTTAATGGTCAGGATACACCTCAAGGCACATGTAATTTTAAATGTTTTCTTCCAGCATCACTGTTCCATACATTTTAGTCTTTTCCCAGTTTCCCAGCCTTTTTGTTCAACACCTGGAGTTCTAGCCTGCCGTTTGGCAGACCTAAATAAGTTTCCTTTCATCCATACTTTACATCCAATCTCCAGCTGTTAAATTAACACAATAGTTCCTCCAGATAAAGGAGCAGGGTGAGACAGCTGCTCCTGGAGCTCAGACAGCATTATAAGCACATGTCTGTTCTAACAACAGGCTCCAGAGATGGTAGGCTCAACACAATCTTACCATCGAAAGCTTCAAAAGTGCGTTTTATTAATTAACCTGTAAAGGAAGAGTCTCCTGTCAACACTGGCTGACTCCATGATGCCATTACTGCCCTCCATTTTACCTTAAATGCTCCAAATCTTCAGTGTTCTAGGTCTAGGATCTAAGTGACACTACATAGTTATCTTTATTATGTACTTTGCTTTTTCTCCTTAGTTTTTTGCCATCCCAGCAAAAACATAAACTATACATAGAACCATTTACTGAACAAACCCAGAACACATAGAAATATATTTAGGGGCTAAATTCTAAATATATTCCTTAAATTAAGTTGCTACAAACAGGTCTGCAAGAAATACCATATATATATCCTTCCATGGAATAAGAATAAAAAAAATTAAGTGTCTAAAAGCATTTTCCCATGTGCTCATAACAAAAAAAATATCCTTTAGTTCATATGGAATACGTTTTTCCCTATACAAATTATACTTCAGTTTAGAAAAAAACGTAATGAATGAAGCAGTCCTACAGTTTTCTACATATTGCATGGAATTTATAAACTCTTCCACAGCTGTGGGAAGAAAACAATGAAATCCAATAACTCAGAAGACTGAATGTCCTTGTTTCAGAGGGCATGCCTTTTAGAGATGTTTTAAATCTCTAAATACTTTATAGCAAGTACATATTGTAAATGTAGCATGCACCACTTTGTACCATGTAATAGGCAAGGTTATTTCACTGCACAAATACTATGAAAATATGTAATAGAAAACTGTATAAAGTACAGTTAATTATTCAATATATGTAGCTGCTCTAAATACACATGAATCTTATGTATCATAAGAAGTCTAGCTATAATACAGAGATACACCACTGCTATCACGGTTTTCAATCTAATTTCATTACTTTTCCCAAAGCAGTGTGGACAACATAAGTCAAGTAACAGAAATTACAATACTAAAAAAGGAAAACACATGGCATACTACAGCACAAAACTACAATAAAATGAAGCAATCTAAAAGCCTAAGGCATTTTAAAAATATACTTCTTTTGTTTATTCAAAGAATTTCCTTTAAACAAGCATCTCATTCTAGTACAACAAAAAAGCATATAATTGTTTTATAGTGGATAATCAAGCAAACATTATGTATTCCTCCTATTTATACCCAATTTTTCCTATACAGTGCTCAAGAATATGTACATTGCCTAGTTTTATCTTCACAAACATTTTAGAAAGTAGAATTAAGATGATATTATGCGACTGGTATGAGATCAGCAAAGAGTCACAACTAAGCTCTATGATCCAGTTTTAACTCTATTAAACCTGGGCCTGCATGATGCTGGTGAATTACAGTTCCTAGTATTCTTGTCAATAGTCATGTTGTTTGGTTACTTGGTGTTATAGCTCAGCCTCTAGAGCAGGGCTGTCAAACTCATGGCCCATGGACTGGATGCGTCGCTCACTGGCCACGCCCATGCCTGGTTTAGCGAGGGGGGGAAAAGTCATGGTACATCACGTGATGCCATGACAACGCGAGTTTGACACCCCAATCTAGAGGGATATAATTCCTGCCCCTGATCTAGCACAACTTCGCCTTACACATCAAAATGCAAGCACAACCACAAATATATAAATGTACATACTTGTACTCAAGACTTGTGTCGAAGCAGCAATCTTCTAATGCATCCAGGGACTTCATCAACAGGAGATTCATTTGTTTGTCAGCTACATCACTAGGGGAGGAAGAGTAGTGATAATATATCCTAGTGATACATTTCCCAACATTGTAAGTCCTGTAAATGATTACAGTGTTTCTTGATCTGATAACCAATTGGCTATCATTATTTATATATTCTTCTCTAGTCTGATACAAGTTAACATTTTGCATCTATGGGCAACAGAACTTTACCTACACACAGAGAAACAAACTAACTAACCAACCACACAACATACAATGTCATGTAGTAAGGAGGTGGATTCCAAGGAAAAGGTGTGGGATTCCAAAGGAATAAGAGGCATTTAAGTCCAGGTCTTATCTGTGAGAGAAAGGGGGTGAAGACAGGACCTCCCTAATCATTCACCGAGTATATGTAAACGCAGACAGTGGAGTCTTCAGTCTGGCAAAACTTTGTCTGTAGGCGTGAAACAATATGGAACTCAACTTGGTAGAATTACCATGTGTCATTATTTTTGAGATATACACACATCTCCAAAAGCAGCATCCACAATCATATTAAGAGTGTGCCAATGGGAAGTGTTGCTAACTTCTCTTTCTTCTCTTTTGATTTCTGACAAACATCTCTCAAAGACCAAAAGAGAGAGAGAACTTCCTTATCCCTTGACTCCATTCTTTATGCAATAGATGCTTTAAAGAATGAAAGGATAGGATTCATAATCAATTTCTAGACAAACTTCTCTTTCCACCTTTCCATCCTTCTAATTTTACTACAAAGCATACTCAAGACTAATTTAGGCTGCACTGAGTGTGTGCAAATCTATTTCCTTTCAACTCTTCTCTCATGTTCAGTATTGGAACCTAAATAATCTTACAAGAGCAAAGCTACATAGTTATAGAAAACTGAATCAGTTTTATTCTTATCAGTTTCAAAAATAACAGCTTTCTTAAAAATGTAGGTTTCCTTTTTCTACTGAAACTATCAAAGCTTGCACCTTTGTATGTATGTCTCTCAAAGAAAAAAAAACCCACTATGACTTAAGATACTAAGTCCCAAATAGGATGGATGGATGGATATTTGGGGAAATTATGATTAGTTGCTTAGTTCCATATTATACAATATTGTGGTGTCAGTAGAGAGACAACTTTGCTCCAATGTACAATGTACTGATATAATTTTGTCTATTTCTTTTTAAACTACTTTTGATTTTATTGCTCCTATACTGTATTTTCCAAGCAGTTTTTTTCAACAATGTTGGAAAAAAATTATATAACTAATCTCCTGAAATATTAGTACAGGTAGTCCTCAACTTACAGCAATTCACTTAGTGACCTTTCGAAGTTACAATGAGACTGAATAAAGTGACTTACAACCATTTTTCAGACTTATGACTATTGCTGCATCCCCATGGTTGTGTCATTTCAGATGCTTGACAACTGACTCACATGTATGACAGTTGCTGTGTCCCGGGGGTCATGTGATCCCCTTTTGCAACCTTCTGACAAGCCAAGTCAATGGGGAAATCAGATTCACTTAACAACCATGTTACTAATTTAACAACTGCAGTGATTCACTTAACAACTGTGACAAGAAAAGTTGTAAAATGGGGCAAAACCCACTTAACAAATTTCTCACTTAGCAACATAAATTTTGGGCTCAATTGTGGTTGTAAGTTGAGGACTACCTGTAATCACTTTTAAGCAAAATGAGATGGGAAAGCAAAATATATTCATTTCAAATATTAGTAGACACATCTAGTTTTGAAGTATATTGAATATCCAAATAGAAAATAAAGTTACAATCTAATGTGGCAAACAAGCACTATGGGGATAAAACAAAAGTTTAGTCTACCTTTTCTTCTACAAATACAAAGTTTGATTATTACTATTTTTAATACAAGTAGCTGCTTCTATTCCTTTCATTCTGAGATTGGAATAATCCAGAATTTTCTCTTGTTTTCTACTCCAAAGTAATATTGCTTTACATGATGCTCATTAAACCCTTCTTGGGATATGAAAGTCCAGAAAGTCTGGACTGGATGGGAAGCAAATCTGTTTTGTTACTGTTGCTCCTGATACAAAACGTATCAAAATGATCCAATATTGGAATATTAAGAAAGCCGTATCCAATTTGGGTCCATTCAAATGTTGGACATTTTATATGATTTCCAGTCAGCAAGATAACAGTAATGTTGGCTAGGGAGGATGGGCTATAGCAAAACACATTTGGAGCATACTAAGTTAGGAAAAGCTTAGACTGTATGGGTTAAGACTTTTGATTTTATTTTTACAGAAAAGTCCACACTGAAGGGGCTTTCTCGCTGTGAACGTAACCCACGAGGAGGCCTCAGACACCACTGCAATCTTGCAGAAAGGGAAAGCAAACAGTTACATGGGAGTGAAATAAGTGGAAAAAGGAAGAAGATGGAGGACCAAGGAAGTAATTCAAAATGAAAGCATCTTGCAGAATGGCTTGGGATTGTGAAGTGCAGAAGGCTAAACATGTTGCTCTGCATAATCTGAATATCTAGCGTGGGAGGAAGCAAAAGTTATTTGCACACCTGCCATAGGATGGAATTCATACCTGACTTTCTCTTCACATAACCGTGAAATAAACATTCCCAATGCAAGGCTCATGTGGATTTGAACAGCCTGAGACTCATCTGCATTTGGTTTCCCAGGTAACATGGCAATCAGTAAATTCAGGACTTCCTCAACCCTTTCCTTGTAGGATACAATAAAAACCGGCACCAAGAGAGACAAAGAGGTTGCTGCGCAGGAACGAGCAATAGCACTTGCGGTATTTTCACCAGAGTAGGATTTCTAGGACACAAAAGAAAAGTCCCAAAGATTCTTAGTTTCATCCTTTTTTCCGAGTATAAAAGGATTTGGCACATTGCATACTTATCTAGGAAAGCGAAAGGAAGATATAATAATGATTTTGACAGTGTGACTCTGCAGTACCTTTGCCTTTTATTTGGTAACACTGAAATAAGCTTTACTTGAAGAAAACAAAAGCAAATCTGTATTTTCTAAAATATATAAATGTAAATTAAAATTATTAATTCACCGTATAACTTTATAGGAATTTCCTGAGCAGGCAGGAGAGGAGGAGAAAAGAAACAACATCAATAAAAGCACTAAGTGAAAAAGAAAAGAATATGTAATAGTTGCAGAAACATCAAATACCAAACGCAAAGGAACTAAACACTTTAATACACATTTCAGTGTATTTCTTAAAGTGTATAAACACACTTAGATTCACCTGTCAGTTTGTAGGTACTAACAGCAGTTTATAACAATAAAATTCACAGTCTCAGAGGAAGAAATATCCCGAAGTCCTAAAACTCACTAACTATGATTAGTGCCTTACTTTCATTCAATGGGATTTACTTTTGAATACATATCTATAGGACTGATCATCAAAACACACAAAATTATATCTTTCCCTTCGAGGCAACATTACCATGGCTAAATTACATAGAGAAGCACATTTTGCATAATGAGAAAAAAGAAAGCACTGGAACAACAGAACAGTGTGAAGTCAAGTGACATTTATTTCAAAGCAGTGAAATCAGTCACATTTGTAAAAAATATATATAGAACGCATACAGTTTATAGGTGGATTTATACAAATACAAGGGAAGTTAAAGAAAAACAGCCCTGCTGAACGTTAGGGAATTATGCCTTGGGAATTATTTTAAGCACAGAATTCAGATAACTAACTACCAAATGAACCTGTTTGGGAACAACTCAAGAGTTTTAATTTCACTTAATTAACTGCATACAAAAAAACAAAATAACATGTAAGTATAGAAAGATAGTAAGACAAAAGAACCCTTAAAAATTAGAAAGGAAAACATGGTATACAGAGAAGGTATTCATGGACACATATGCATTCATAAATGTTCTATATAAGCATTTCAATGACTGCTGGCCATATTTCAGTATAATCACCCATAACTAATTATGCTGATAAGTGATTTGTTTGTAAATTGTTAACATCAATTTTGCAGACTATTTAGTAGTTGGAGTTGTATTTTATCTTCCTAGTGCTTAAGAATAAGACTAACAGCTATAAGGAAGAGAATCAACTTTCTTTGTTTAGATGTCAATTTCTGTACAATAGGAATATACTTCAAAAGAATATGAATATCTGAGATTATTAAATCTTATCTCAACACTGAGTTAATATATGTAATAGCTTCCTCTGCAAATAAAATGATTGTAGGACACTCTACAAACGTATGTTTAAATGAAGCATTAGTCTCATTGTACAGGTAGCCCTCAAGTTACAAATGTAATGGAGCCTGTCAATTACATTTGTAACCCAAGGATTCGTAGGAGTGAATCACGTAACTTGAACATGATCACTCCCTGCTTTCGCCCATGCATTCACTAATTGGATGTGCAGGTCGTTAAGTACACAAGGTATTTCAGGGAGGGAAGGCCATGGGGAGCCTAGTGCTTCTAACCACTGACCCACTTCTGCCTCCCCCCACCCACGGAGATATCTCATCCTACTCCCCCCTCCCGCCCAATCGGATCATGATCAATGCAGCTGCCTTCTCTTCAGCCTCTCTGCCGTGGTTTTGCCTTGAGCAAAGGCTTTCCAAGGCTTAGAGGCCTAGCATCCCCATAGACACCGGTCATCTTTGCAAAAAGCCTTTGCCAACGAGAACGGAGCCCGGGAAGGGCACACACATCCCTTCCTAGCTCTGTTCTTGTTGGCCAAGGAGTTGAGGAAAGTCTTTTGCCA
>JANHJO010005870.1:248961-260461 GCA_032468235.1 Pseudoxyrhopus heterurus | reverse complement strand
TCCCCCCTCCCAATTTCCCAGGCACTAAAATGTGGCAGCTTGGAACTTCTGAGTAAATATGGCTTCCAAAGCTGACACTTTTGTTAAAAAATACCCCTTCCTTCCTTTTTTTGCCTTTCATTCATTCGATTAGACACATTCGTTATTTAATAATAAAAAAAAGCAGTAGAAGAGTCTTACAAATGTGTAAAAACATACTGGATAAACATAACAATGACAATGCAAAAATATTTAAGATACAAATATTAATGAAACCCAAAGCTTTTCTTTTAGATTTGATGGACAAGCCAATTGAAAAACAATTTGGAGTGCTATTCCTTCACATGGCTGCAAGGATTGTGCTTGCCAAATACTGGAAAGAAAAAGGGACGCTGACTGTTGCAGAATGTACTTTGAAATTGACTGAATTAGCAGAGATGGCAAAATTAACTGCTTTGATTAGAGATAATGGACTAGACAGCTAGACTGGAAACTGTGGACTTTCTATGAGCTAAATATAATAACAGATGGTTAACAGAGGGATTTGAAGATTAGTGTAATGATTAGTTCAACCTGTTGACTGCTTTTTCTTCTTTCTTCATATGAAAAAGCAATAATTTCTCTTCCCCTTTTACATACATACACACATACACACATGTGTGCGTGTATATGTGTGTGTAAAAGGGGAGGAGAATTTACTGCTTTTTCTTTTCTTTCAGCACTCAGCTATATTTTTTTCTTTTTTGTTATTAGGGTTGAACGTATGATTTTGCTTTGTTTCATTTTATTTGTTTGTTCTACTGTATTTTAACTTTTATTACGCTATATCAGGAGCAAGGTTTCATCTTAACATCTTGCATCCTACAGAAAAAAAATTGCCACACAAATGAATAACTCTGAATAATGTTTCCAAAGCCTAGAACCGCATATGCAAAACACTCTTCTCTCTCATTATTTTCTCAATTTTTTTTATTTTTTCCTCAGATTCAAATTTAATACAAACATGTGCATTTCTGAATGCCTGTCAAGCCAAAAGGCAATTTAGCCCCACATGAAACAAACAAAAGCCTTGAAGTTATAAAATAGAACACAGACATTTCTTTTTATAAGATAAAAATATATTCCAAACTCTGAAGGAGGAAAGAGAGATCTTTTTTGTGGTTGATAGCAAATAAAAATTGAGTTTGTAGCAAAAATTATTTATTATTATTATCAATTTATTTGCTGTGCATCTCTCAGTTCAAAGTGATTCTTAAATAAGAATCTCCTATAGAAAAAGGGAAGAAAGTAAGACTACACAGAAGTTCAGGGCAATTAATAAAACATTTTGGATGACACAGACAGATTTATTCAGTTGATTATATTTAAAAGAAGTTTTGATTTTCCTTTTGATCTAGCAACCTAGAGCCCAAGATCTACCTCCAATAATCCTTCTAACTAGCCCTATTCGTAAGCAAAACGCTATCCAAGAACTGAAGCTTATTTTTCAGTCTGGAATGTATCAACTGCTAGCTAATTCCTATTAGTGCTAAATATTACCTTAGTTTATCTCCCTGCCTCTTCCTATTTGAAGCACATACTGTAATGTGGAAGAGGAGTCTGGCATATAGCAGAAAAATCTTTCCATGGTCAAAAATGTAACAGATTCATCCAGTGGCAGGTTTTAAACGTTTATTGCAATTATAAGGAATTGACAACTATTTCCTGAAATCAAGGTTTTCATTTAACTTTTATGCTGAAAGCTGCCCAGAGTCATTAACATGAGATGGGCGCCAAATAAATAAATACAAAATAAATAACAAACAAATAAATATAAAATTTTAAAGTCCTACATTGCATCCAAACCTGGGAACACACTGATCAAGAGTTGCATTGTTCTTCCTTTTTTTTCCCGCCTGAATTCAAACAATAGTTAAAACCTACATTTTAAATCATGACTATACATTGTTTTACAATGATTTTAATATTCACTCTTCAACTTTAATACTTCTCAATTGTTCTCTGTTATATTTTGGTGCTATCAGTTGCCTTGTCCTAATAGATACAAAACTTTCTATGAATTAAATAAATCAAGAAATAAACTTATTTTTATGCTATTTTTCTACCAAAACCATTGTAAGCAACATAAAAACAATCTTTTTGGTTAATCTTAACAGAAGTCCATTTAAGACTATATAAGATATAAAGTGGTATATGGGGGAAACAAAAACCTTCAAATTATTTTAAGTGATCTCCTCCTGATTATCCTTAGAAGTTTGGCTCTGTGAAGTAAGACTTACTGAACAGGTACACAAAACAAGACAGATTTTTATAACATCATTATTAATTCTATAGAGAGGTGGATTCTTCAAGAAAAAGAGGCCACATGGTTTTTACTAATGACTGAAAATATCCAAGCACTGTACATGTAGTTGGAAAGCTGAGCCACTGATATCTTTCAACAACCCAGGAAAGTGTGAAAGCTAAGAAAGTTAGAACTTGGGAGTACTGTACAAGCTAGTCAGAACAGAGTACTGGAATAAATTCTACACTCTAGCTGAAAACTGAGAAGTGATAGATGTTGTTAATATGAAAGTAAGATCCCTGTGCCCGATTTAGATTTTTAAAAGTGTGTATTTTAACTCGGGCTGACCTCCGTAGTATTTTACATCAGAATTCAGCACAGACCCATAAAGCTGTAAGAGAAGTGCCACTGGATTAGATTTTTTTTAAAATAGGAATTTCAGAAGAATAATTGCAATGCTGCATCTTGAAGATCAATAAGCACAGCATTCTGCAGGTTTACGGATTTAATAACTACTTCTGAACCTGGAATTCTTTAGACCTATCACAGATAATCAATGACATGAGACTAGTAAAATTTAGAATGCAATTATATTGTATTGTGTGCTGTGCGTTCTGAAAAAACAGTGGGGAAAATGGGGTGACAATTATTTAATGTAGCTTCCCAAATTTGTGTCCTTCCAAAAGTGTTGGAAGTACAACTCTAAGAATTTTCAGCTTTAATGGCTAATTCAAGGAATCCTGAGAATTACATTTCCAGCCTTTCTGGGTGGCACAAGGCTGCTCTAATACCAGTAGTTACTACAATTTAAGAAATGTACAATTTAAACAAAATAAAATAGAAACTCTTCTTCAAAAGTTTGTCTACTCTCATAAACTTGAGTAAAATTCAAATGGTCTTCAGTAACTCTTCCTTAGTCTGCAGGCTACCCATTATCTGAATAGATGTAGATGTAAATTCTTCCTGGCAACCCAGCTGCCATTCAAATGTCAGAACAGACAGGAAATAATTTTATATAGTTAGCTTCCTCAGAACCTTCCTCCAGTTATAAAAATAGCACCAATAATATAGAAGTTTGATGCAATCTGACAGAAATGCCAACATACCCATCACATGCTTTCATACTCTTCTCCTATCTGCTCTCTGAAATTTCTGAAAATCAGTTATTGTAAATGGTATAAGCATTACAGTTAATTATACATCCTTTTCTTATTTTTTTTGTCCCTACCTTAAATCATACTTCATGCAGGAAAGTTACAGCTTCAGTTTATAAAACTTTAGTGCGCAAATATCAGTTCTATTAATATAATACCCCAAGATGCTGAGAACATTGAAGAGACATACTGTGTTGTTGTTGTTGTTATTATACAGTAGTAACAAGGCATATGGGTGACTCCATAGGTTGCCATCCCCTAATTGTTTTTCAGGCAAGCCTGGAACTGTCAAGAATGTCAGCTGCTTAAGCAAAACTGTTTAAAAGAGTTGAAGATAAAACTCTGATGCTCTGATTTGCATAGTGCTTTAGAGAAAACACTTCAACTCAGAGAGCATTTCATTAGATGAATTTATGCTTTCCATTTTCCTTAAGTTTACTTAATTAAGAGCAAATTACAACAGCACATTGCTTGCAGCTACCATTTCATAATTAAATATAAGCAAATGGAAGCTCAGGTAGGGAAATAAATGCTTTGAATGGTTATACAAAAAAGGAGAATGGCGCCATTTACCTCATGGATGAGAGCTATAAACATCTGGTGGAAGTTTCGCCCCCTGCTGGCTAAAAACCGACTGATAGGTTTGCCGTCTTTGCCCACATGGATTGGAAGATCATAACTCAGTAACATGCCAGCTAAAAAAAGTGTTTATACATGCATTAAATTGCTGATAACTGTTCCAAAAACGTATGCTAACATTATTGTAAAATTACATGAAACTGTAATACAGAAAAGTTGAAAACTGGGATTTCAGAAGAATTCGGTAATCATTTCTTAAAGCGGAGGGGAGATGCAAATTACCAATTTTCTTTACAGTATATCATTCACCAAAACACACCAACTGAGCATGGTCCTGGTTCTACCTAATTAGCTTAGTACGGAAAACAGAAAAGATGGATACCAAGTCAACATGGGAATTAAGAGGAAAGCTTGATCATCTCCCAAAGACATTTTATTACACAAAGTTTACTATTATCTCATGAACCGTGTTGCTTTTTTTAGACCTTCACTAGATGCCATTGGAATATTTAATAATTCATGTGTCAGCCCCAGATCCATCTTGATTCAGATTTGGGGCTGCCACAAGGGAGGATGGGTAGTGGTGAGAACGAGAGAGAAGTGAGAGGGGAGGATAGCCATAACAACATTCTTTCGCCAGAGCTCAAGCCGAGTTGCTGGAGTATGGAGGGGAGTGACTGGACTTGGCGGGAGTTCAGAATGGAGGTGGATTGGAGAGTGTGACTTGAGGGTCATCCGTAAGGGGCTGGGTATGAGTTTTAGTGTAGCAGGGGGAAACGTGGGAATTCAGATTCAGATTTTTCCCAGATGTGCCAATATGACTTCTCTAATAAATTCTTACTTGGATGGACTTTGAGTGCTGCATTTGGGATGGAGAGTTTAGTTGGAACGCTGACATCATGGACTTGGATGAGGCATGGCCTGGATGAAGAGCCAGGTCTTCACCACTCTTCTAAATAACAGTAGAGTGGGGGGGGAGGGAATCATATGGATTTTAGGGGAAGCCTCATTCCAGAGGGAAGCTGCTGCTACAGAGAAATATCCTTCCAAAATCCTAAAAGATGACATTATTTAATTGAAGGAATTGAGAGCATGCCAACCCTATAGGATCAAAATGTCCTATAAACTATAGGTAATGACCTAGAAGGTTAGTTTTGGTGACATTTCAACCGTAGAATGCTTTGCTTTATGTGCAATATGTTTTAAGTCTTTAAACTATTCAAATATTTTATTATTTAGGCTTTTAAAATTTTGCCGTGGCTTTTTAAAATCCCTGCTCTTAGTAATCAGAACATTGGACTAAGAACACTTAGTAGACAGTGTTACCAGATCACTGTGCATTGTTCTTGTTAAAAAAAAAAAGTAACGTAAATGCAAGGCATACATGGTATTTATTCTGAATGTCAAGTTATGCCAATTGTGACATTTAAATGTTTTACATTTATGAATGCCTCCCTGAGTGACATAAAAATAAAGTCGATAAGTATACAAAGGGGCACTGCAAGAATCTTACCTGCAAGGCCAGGTTTCAGCCCAGGTTGCTTGTTCCTCTCATGCATTTTCATCATAAAGTTTGGAACACTTGATAGTGTTTTCCCATGGTCTGACCGCACAGCGTTTCCTCTCAGTGCAGAATGGTATATTCCACGAGGCATGTTAGCCATCTCTTCTTTCACAAGTGAAGTTGCAAACTCTTCAAAAGCTAAAGGGGAGGAGGGGAAAAAGTGAAAAGTCAGTGAGGGGACAGAAAGAAAACAAAAGGTGATTGACTGGAGAAACCAGAACCATCCAACCAAAGCAGAACCACAATGATTATCTGGGAATGTTATATTGAAATAAGTGGCAACTCCATTTTCAACCGCAGCTTCAAGGTCATGGTTTCTGTAACTCTTGAGCGAGACTTCATATTCACCTCCCACTCAAAATGTCACCTCAGGAAGCCTTCAATAAATGGTGTCAGATGTTCCAGCTCAGGAACAAAAACAAACAGCCTAAAATGTCTTATATGTTGATCAATGGACCCTTTGTCTGACCATTCGAAGGAGGTCCCCAATTTGAAACAACAGAAGTGACTTTTACCATACAGCATCCAAAAAATATCCCAGCCTAGAGCTACACAATGCTTATTGTGATTTTAAAATAAAACAATTCCAAGACAGATACTGAAAAATAAATAGATGCAACGGGGTTAGGTTGATCAAGGATAGCAAAACTGGGGTTTTAACGTTATGTTAACTGATGAAATGTTTAACAATTGTTATAATTGGGAAACTGAAATGCAAGGGCAAACATAGCCAGAGGGACCACAGCAGGTCACACCACTCATTGCTTCATCATCAATAGGCAAAGTAAGGCAACATTTGTTAGGTTTAACAATCTGTACGTGTTTTTTATTATATAATGAGAACTTGCATTTTTCCCCTCAGAGGGAAAGCGAAAAACAACTGTTTCTCATTAGCTGGGTGGATCTGATGCACAGTTTTCTTAAAACAGATACAGTGCTCGGTATCTTATAAACTGGAGCTAGTATTGACTGAAAACATATTCATATACTCATTCCTGCAAGCCAGACATACACAAAGTGTCACAAATCAGTTAACAAAATCCAGTCAGACTTTGGTACGCCTTGGTTTTTTATCCTCCAATCTTTTTTTATTTCATCTATTCTCCTGAATGCTACCCATTCTTCCACCCCACTTCCTGCCTGTTATTTCTCTTAATAACAGCCAGAGGGAAGTGTCAGAAAAAGCAGTCCATTATTTATAGGAAGACTAGGACAACTTTTCAAATCTACTAGCAGATCAAAAAATTAACATGTCCATAAAACTAAATCTGTGCTTCTATTTAGGAATACTTTGGTTATTTCTTGCGATTTTTGTTCATACTACCTAAAGTGCATCTGTCAAACATTTCTTTGAGGGGCACTTCTTGCCCCATTAACTACATATTTTGGACATCTGGCACAAATTCATATAAAACAATTTAGTAGTAGGAGCCTTTCTTTATCTGACTAAAGGAACAGAGGAAAAACTCCTTATCCAAACATTCCAATGGAGATTACTTAGAGATGTTATCCAACGTGACCATGGAGATGTTGTAATGGTCATAAGTGTGAAAAACGATCATAAGTCATTTTTTTCAGTACCGTTGTAACTTTGAATGGTCACTAAATGAACTGTTGTAAGTCAAGGACTAAAAGTACCATTTTCAAACTGAACTTTTAGAAACAACTTTAAGTATGTGTTTGATATTATGAAATTTTGAAACAATTTTATTACAAATTATCATATTTTATGAAAATGCTTTTACCTTGTAAGACAGGAGGAGGAGTGAGCAACAACAATTTGATATATGAGTGGCCAGGTACAGACAAATCTGCTTCTTCTTCCTCCCCCTCCTCTTCTTCTACGTTCATTTTTTGTTGATCCAATTCTGGTCTTGCCTATATGAATGATAAACCATGAAAAAAAAGTGTATGCAATCGGTTATACAGAATCAAACTTCAAAAACTGAAAATAAGTTTCCCTAAGTCAACTGAAAGGAAAGGTTAGAGTTGTAGGGTTTATTTTTATTTTATTTTTATGACTGTGTTACCTTTTACCAGAATCTCCTTTGGAATTCCTAAATGGAAATGCTTATTTTATGCATTTGTATATTACATTTTAAAGCACAAAATCATGTACATTAGAGGACCATATAAAGATAACATCTATAAATTTGTAATATTGTTTACTATTCCAGTTATTCAGTCCTTTAACTTCTATTGCTGAATTTTATTATATGACAATTTTTAATATTACTATTAACCCAACATATGGGCATTTTTCTATATTAACTAATACTGTACCTTCTTATGTTACATTACATAAAGTCGCTATTAATATTATTTATATTCCATTGTGTAGTTTCTATATTGATTTTAGCATCACTATTGCTTATCCTATAGTTTTATATTATCATATGTTGCTCACCTTAATGAAGATTTGGTTTTAATATAAAGCAGGCATGACAAATTAACCAACCACAGAAAAAATGTCAGTCCCACTAAACGGTTTGTTTTCTTTTCTAGAAAAATATTGCAACCTTCCTATAAGTGCCATAAACAAGAGATGTTTTAGTCCTCTCAGATTAAAAAAAACTGGAGTTAGGAAATTTCACTTTCATACAGGCTAAATTGTAATCTGATAGTCTTGAACTGATGTATTATGAGAACTAAGTCTCAGGGGTTTATAAAACATAGTTTAGGGTTAATATTTTGCTAAAACTCAGATAGGTATGACATATTCAATAAATTGTAACTTAATAAACTATGGTTTAGCTTAATATCTATTAAGGAAAGGACAAAGATGCTTCCTATGGATGCACAATGTTTCAAAAATCAAGTCAATATTTTGAATTGAATTTGAAAGTTAATCAACAAGCCAAGAAGAATATGGCATACTTCTCAGAAAGCTATTATTAAAATCTTATTAGGAACAATCTCCTAAGACAAAAGAAGAAGAAAAATTGCTTCTCTTGTTCAAAATGTAAATCTTTTATAACTGTGTTGGAGTACACAATCACCATATTGATTGACTATTAAGGATGCTCCACCCCATTATGACTTTGTTGGTCCAGCTCCTGCCTACTATGCAACTCAAAAATCTGATTATTTTCAAGACAAATGTGCCCATTTACAGAAGGCTCTTTGCTTCCAAATTCCCACCTGCAACAGGTGGAAGGATATGAGTCCAGGCAACTGGAATATACTCTAATACAGGAGACAGAGTAGCAGCTATACAGCCATTTCCTATTAAGATCAGATGAATTACTGAATGTCCAAGCAAGGACTGGACACTGTTTCCACACTGTTTTGTATTCCTGTTGATTACAACATTCACCCATAATTAAAGTAAGAAAGATCTACCTGTTCAGGAAGATGGAGGATGGTGTATTCTTCAGAACGAAATTCAGAGAGAGATTTATATGCAGAGATAGCTACAAGAGAATCCTAAAGAAAAATATTGCCATCACATCATTGCAAATAAGAATGGATAAGGAAAAATATTGTATTTATCTATTATGTTAAATGCAGCATTGATTTCCCAAGTAGAGAATGTAAGGCCAAGTTCTAAATTGTCTTGAATCTTGTAGTTAAAGCAAATAGTGCGTGCTAAAAATCACATCATCCAAAATTACTGAGCAAAAGAAACCTATTTTTTTTTTACTTCACATAAGTTGTAATATTCTGTAATAGTTATACCATAGTAGGTCTTTGGGGTAAACATCTGAGATATTACTTAATGGTAAGATCAAAAGTCTCAAAATACAAATTGACTGCCTTATATGTTGAACTTCCTGACTGTAAAATGTTTTAGAAATAAAGAATGGTGACTTGCCCATAGCAACACACAGTTCATTTACTATGACTGTACTGTGGTCTTGATGATATTCGTGGATTCTTATGTAAAATTATCAATACCATTGACCAATCATAACTGGGCATTAAATAAAAAATTAGGAAGGTATGTGATACTTGTAGAAATAAATGTGCCTTTGTCACATAACCATCATTACAATCTTCTATAACTATAAAAGATAAGTCCGGGAGGGATGTTTGTTTGTATGTGCTCTATACAAAATTACAGTTCTCCACCAATCTTCCCCAAACTTGGTAGATAGGTACCTTTCCATAGGCAGACGGTCACTGTCTGGTTCACGAACCCCTAAACACTCCAGAACACCCCCAAAAAGGGTGCCAAAGTGGACAACGCCACCAACTTTTCACTGCCAAGCTCTACTGAGCATGTGTAAGGGCTCTGCAGCCACCGAGGCACCAATGGCCAATACAGACAATGTATGCAAATTGGAGGCTCTCCAGCCAATAGAGGCAAGGCATGCAAATCGGGCAAAGAACACTGGGACTTGTAGGCTGCAGCATTCCCTGCTCAAGGCATACATACCCGGGTGAAGCCAGGTTATCAACTAGTTATAGATAATCCTCTCATCCCTAGGCAGTACAAAGCAGCTGGTTCTAATTGTAAATTTGGAGTGCTGTGAAGTGAGACAACTTTATTTTCAGGATGCTGAATTGAGCCTAAGGATTTAATTACAACAAGCTTCTTTCCTTTAGCACTGCAGTAGATTGCCTTAGTTGCTGAGAAAGTCACTTCTAATATTTCCTATTCCAGAATAAGAGTCTGATAAAGTATGAAATTCAGTATTTGATATTTTATATGATACACTATCTTTGTCAACCGTTCTATAATTCTAACTCTGAGAGCTGCTAGATTGGGAATATTGTGGCAAGATGATTGGCAAACCAATTAAATAAGTAAACTAAATAAAGATGGACAGGGCAAACCAAGGATGAAAAATCTAAAAAGTCTAAAGAAAGAATAGCTCTGCTTATGGATATATTAACAGTTTTATAAAGAGACTGTTTTTCCTAATAATTTAATCTCAGTTTCAAAAGGAATCTTCCCTAATTTTCTAGAGAGTGAAAGGAGAAGAGGGGAGAAAAACTTTCAGACTTGAAAGACACTGTTAAAATAACCTTAGAATAAAGATAGAGCTAGCATTCGTTGCTATGTTTCTTGTCTGGAATTCCTTGAGGGACTCAAGTTTTCTATGTGTCAGCCCTTCCAACCAATATTATCTTTGTAAGCTGCCCGGTGTCAATGACAGTGAGTTGGACGGCCAGAAAAATGTTCTTAAATTTATAAATAAGTTGGTTATTTGATTAGCTATTTATTTATATTTGATTATTTATTAATGTTTTCAACCAACAGGTTTAAAAAATTTAGGCTGTCACTAATCCATGTATTAAATATAACCAAACCTGCTTTTCTTCTGAGATCATCTAGGTCTACTAGCTGCTGCCACTTTCTGTGGCATATTTAAAATAGATAGATCTTAGTAACTTGTGTAGTTGCTAGGAATTACCCCTAATTCCTTCACTTAGATCAAATTTGTCTGTGTATCTATATATGTGTATACACGTACACATACATGAATAGATATGTATCCAGAAAGCCAGGTTGAAAGTGTAAGCACGAAAATTTACAATTTTTTCCTAATTCTATGTACATTTTTTTCCTAAAATGCCATAAAAGATTCTTCATAAATTCATTTTAATTTACATTCCTATCATTTTTTTTGGGAAAATGAAGCAATTAAAGCAAATGTGTTACTTATAGCATCCCTCGGAATATATTGCTGTTCTTTGCATGCACAATTTATTCATCTAATCTTGAATAAAAATAGGCAAAATATATTTTACATTTATAGCAATCAAAAAAAAAAATTAAAACAAAAATGTTTGAGTTTTATAACTTGGAGGATTTATTTAGTTTTTGAAGAAATACAAATAATCAAAAGGCTTCGAAGAGAGGATTATGATCTAAATATTTTCTTTGAAATTAATATATAGCAATAGCATTAGATTCATATACCGCTTATCAGTGCTTTACAGCTCTCTCTAAGCAGTTTACAGAATCAGCATATTGCCCCCAACAATCTGGGT
>JANHJO010005870.1:195630-207053 GCA_032468235.1 Pseudoxyrhopus heterurus | reverse complement strand
AGAAGAGAAGAGAAGAGAAGAGAAGAGAAGAGAAGAGAAGAGAAGAGAAGAGAAGAGAAGAGAAGAGAAGAGAAGAACCTTGGAGGTTTTCTAGTCCAGCCCCCTACTCAAGCAGGAGTAATGGAATAGAATGGAATGGAACAGGAGAGGGGAGAGGAGAGTAAAAGGAGGGGAGAAGAAAAGAGTAAGAAAAGAGAAGAATGAAGGAATGGAACGGAATAGAATTGTGAAAACCTTTTTTTACAATTTTCAGAGCCATTGTAACTTTGAATGGTCACTAAATGTACTGTTGTAAGTCAAGGACTACCTGTCACATGATCACAATTCAGGCCCTTGACAATAGGCATCTATTTATGACCAGTTACAACATCCGGGGGTGGGGGTTACAGGATCGCCCTTTGCGATGTCCCTAGCCAGCTTCCAACAACAAGCAAAATCAACGGGAGATGCCAGATTCCCTTAAACGCCTGTGCGATTCACAGCAACGGCGGCGATTCCGCTGAACAACCCCGGCGAGAAAGCTCGCAACATTTGAGTGCGACTTGCTTAACCCCTTGCTTAGCCACGGAGATCCTGTCGCCAGTTTTTGTCATAAGCCGAGGAGTCCCTGTTCCTCCTTGGGTGCCCAAAACCTCTCTTCCTTATCGTTGCGTCAAAAGTGCCATTGGCAGCGCAGCCCTTTCCGCAGGACTGGGCACGTTGCTAAGATGCCCACATTCCAAGCCATTGCCCCGTCGAGCCATTGCAAAACCTTTCTGGTCTTGTTCCAAAGCAAGGGACAAAGAGATCCTTGTTTGCCTGCTCAATCGCTCGGTAAGGAACGCCAGCTCCTTACGGGTGCCGGGCCTGTTTTTCAATCATTAATCCGTGCCCTCGGCTGCATTGGCCTTCCTAATCTTGCTACCAAGGACAGTCCAACTTTGGTGAGCCGGAGAGGCAATTAATTCAGCCAGGGTGCCCCACTGGGAAGGATCAGGCAAGTTCTAGAAAATTAATTTTTAATTTAATTTAACAAAATTTATATACCGCCCTCTCCCGAAGGACTCAGGGCGGTGTACAAGATTAAAAAACATATAAAAACATTAAATAAAAACACCGTTAAAAAACACATTCACACGCCATTCATTTATATATATAAATGAAAATGTCATGATGTCTATCTGGCACAATTTCTCTTGACCATGCCTTGTAGACACCCACAGATTTCATGCAGTAATGGTTTGTGGTTCATGCATCCGATCGGAGTATCAGACTTAACCACACCCGTGCCATATGAAATATGCCACCTTAATAATTAAAAACAATAGAAAAAGTTTTACCTTTTTGGTACAAAATGCCACAAGAGCAAATAAAGTCCTGTTCCAATCCAAACCTATTCTTTACAACATAGGATCTCAGATCTACAGACTATCAGAACTGGTTTCCTTCTTTTGCCATTGTAAAACACAAAATTTCTATCCGGCTCCAAATCAGATTAGATGAGTTGTATCATGGATTCAAAAAGCAACCTAGGGTTCAAAAATAGCCATTATCCCTTAGTAATTCTGGAAATATCATACAAAGACACACGGAAGAATTATGAACATGGAGTGGAATAGGCTATGACTGTTTCATGCATAAAATAAATGTCTTTCAAATAATAAATATGACATTTCACAGATGAATTGAATGTATCAGTTAATATTAAGGATTTTCACTATTTTCTTGGAGCCGTGTATGGATTCATTCCTGAACGTAACTGTTCCGTAGGGTGGACTACATTGTGAAACCTTCATGCTAAGAGGTTTACAGTCTTCTCGGTTCAAAGAAAGATTCTGGATTTGGTTTTGTCTGAGAAGAAGGAGTAGGAAAGATTAATATATATATATATCTAAATACTCCGTACCTAGTGTTCTGATTTAATATTAAACTTGAATAGTTCAACATGACACGGTATACTTTCACTATGGCAACTCCAGCTGCTCTGTGATGAAACCTGTGGTGTTGATTAACCCAAAACTGGTTTACAGGAATTTTAGATATTTAGAGAAATGCTCTCTAAGAAAAATAGAACAGAGAGACTCATTTTAAAGAAACACAGCTTTAATAGGCCATTTTATTTATCCATAGATCTATATCCATGATGGTGAACTTATGGCATGCGTGCCAGAGGGGGCATGCAGAACCCTCTCAGTGTGCATACGCACTGTTGCCAGCTGCTCTTCTGGTTTCTGGCACACATGTTTTGGAAACGGCCTGAAAACAGCCCAAAAAATGGCCAAAAACCAGACTGTTTTTCGGGCCAATTTCAGGCCAAGAACAGCCTGAAAATGGCCTGAAAACAGCCCACAAAACAGCCCAAAACAGCCAAAAAAACAGGCCTGCACACATCGGTCAGCTGGTCTTCGGTTTTCTGGCACTCCAGCATATGCACATGCACGCGCATTCCAGTTTGGGCATTCAATGCCGAAAAGGTTCACCATCACTGATCTATATGATGCTTTACTCCAAATGGGGCAAACCGTACATCTTCCCCATAACAAGAAGTTGAGAAATATTGACCTATCCAGAATGTCCATGTCTGAAGGTCTCATTCCCTTCTCTATCGCTAGGAAAATATGTCATTCTGATCAAAGAAAACTACCAAGCACCAAAATGCACAGAGAAATGTATTGTTGCTCATTGAGTGTAGATGTGACATATGTTTTCGCAACTGAATCACTTTTGTATGAAACCATGTCACTACTTGTAATTTCTGCTTTTGTGCAGAATTTGTAATATACACATTCCTGTTCGCTAAATTCTCAAATAATGATGTTTGGAACACCTCTAAATCTACCTTGCTTTATGCTTGTTTGCTTCTTCATTCATTTATACCTCACCTTTATTATTTTTACAAATAATTCAAGTAGCAAACTGTTAACATGTGCTGACACTGGCTAATAATATGGTAAACTGGCAGGGACACTTCTGAGATGTCTCCGCCTTCCAATAGCCTATGAAAAGTAGGAGTACCCAGAATCCTTTGCTTCTCACACAGTATAACTTTCCCGCCTTTTTCTCTTATCTCTTCTCTTCTGGATTCTGAGGTAAATGTCACTTGCCCTCTGGACTGTGAGGTGAGCAGACACATGGCTGCCATGTCCCAAATATTTATGAGCTATGTAGACAGTATTAGGTTTATACTGTTTCCTTTCATTTTAATAAATAAAAACATACGGTAGTTTTCCTCATTAGCTTTTGCCTTTCACGTTTCTTTTCTATGAAGACAAATCGTCATGTTTCATCGAGCCTATTTTGAAACTTCTCACACAAACATATATACAACACACCTTCCTCCCCCTGTTTTCCGCACAATAACAACCCTGTGAGGTGAGGTGGGCTGAATGAGAAGGACTGACCCAAAGTTGCCCAGACAGCTTTCATGCCTAAGACAGGACTAGAACTCACTATCTCCTGGTGATTGGTTCAAAGTCATCTAGCTGGCTTCCTTGCCTAAGACAAGGCTAGAACTCACAGTCTCCTGGTTTCTAACTTGATGCCTTAACAACTAGAGAAAACTGGCTCTCTATTTGTTCATCTTTATCTAAGAATAATGGAGAACTAATGGTAGACTTCCCCAGATACTGTTACTGCTGAATATGTTGAGAAATGCTTGCTTTGGCACCAAGAGCTGGTGCAGTGGTTAGAATGCAGTATTGCAGGCTAATTCTGCTGACTGCCAGCAGTTCGATCCAACCCGACTCAAGGTTAACTCAGCTTTCCACCCTTCCGAGGTGGGTAAAATGAAAACCCATATTGTTGGGGGCAATATACTGACTCTGTAAACTGCTTAGAGAGGGCTGCAAAGCACCGTGAAGTAGTATATAAGTCTAAGTGCTATTGCTCCTTGTAACCATGAAGTCTGTTTTTTGAACTTTCTTGATGGTCTCCCACCCTCCTGAACTTGTTAACAAGTTTGGAGGAAACTCCAGAGCTTGCATATGTCAGTTCCGTTGTTTCTAGTAGATAGTTTTCTTTTCTTTTCCTGATGGGTTATCACAGCTATTTTTCCCCCTTTTTTTTTTCACGAGGGAAAATGGTATAAGCCATAGTGATATCTGCCCTTTTGTCCAATCTGCCTATTGTATGCCATCACATAGTGTCACAACAGGAGCAAAAAAATTGGGGGGGAGGGAGGAGAAAAGCAGAATAAAGAGCCGCTCAGGTAGTTCTAGTTTAAAAAAAAAAAATGACCTTTCAATTTTGTTCGGTTTGCTTTTGAAAAGGGACACATGAAAGCAATAACCTTGGCATTCGCTATTGTTTAGGACTCCCCTTCTGTTTATTAAAAGAACGCTCCTATTCAAATCTCTCAACAGGGAAAACAATTAGGACGGGAACGAAAGTCTCATTCTTTTCAGGAGGAACGATTTCACAGATCGCATTCTGTAATTATGTATAGTCTTTCCCGTTAGACCGCTGATTGTGCTAGGCTAATATGCTCGCCAATCAGAAATAATTCTTCCAGCAGAAATATCAAATAGATTAACACGGGAAGATATAGGTTCTTTCCCCCCCCCCCGTTTTTTTTTTTTAAAAAAGATCAGTTATTGTACTTTAAAGGATTGAGACTATCAAAGGATGTGTATCCCGGGCAGTAAGAGACAGGGAAGAAGAATATATCATGAGTGTAATAAAGGAATAGAGAAATGATTATGAGTGTAATAGAGGAATGGAGAATTGACAGCAGGAGAAAAGAGATGGAGCTAGATAGAACATGGGAAGAAGAGGTGTGTCCTTCAAGTGGCGTTGAGTCCAACCTCCCTTAAGGTGAACAATGTTCAGGGATGACAGATTTCTAACCCAAAACGTTTTGCTGAAATCTAGTCCTTTTTAGGCTTAGTTTGGGTCTTCCAAAATTCTTGCTCGATCCACCTGCATTTGATGCAGCTCATGATGTTATGGACTACTGCTACTCATCTTTCCATCATATCTGAAGCCTCTCTCCCTGCTCATCTTTCCAATCCAGGGAGAAAAAAGTTCATAGGACCAATTATTCCACCATTGGATGCAATTAATTTTTACAGGTGGCATTTTGCCCTCTCAAGACTAGCAAGGATGTTTAAGGATAAATCTGCTAAGTGTTGGATGTCATCAGATACCAGGATCATATTATCACATGTGGTGGACTTGTCCAGAAGCGAAAAAATATTGGTTGAAAATACGTGCATGGCTAGAAAGAATGACACTTCAAGATATTGAGATGAAGCCAGAGTTATTTCTATTGGGAATAATACCAGAAACTTATAGTAAAGAAGATATATATCTGATTATCCATGTTTTGACTGCAGAAAGAATTGTATTTGCACAGAATTAGAAAAGTGTAAAGATACCTACTAATGAGGATGTAATAAAGAAAATATTGGAATGCGCAGAAATGAATAGGTTAACGCTGGCAATTAGAGATAAGGAAGATACAGAATACTATAAAATATGGCAAGTATTTTATGTTTGGTTAGAGAATCAATATGAAAAAGAACAATAGAAAATGTTAAGAATTTTGAATAGGTAACCAGTAATTTTTTTTTCTAGTGATGTAGTATATATAGTTGGAATGTAATGAAAATTTGATGTAGGAGAGAGCACAGTTTTGTAACTAGTTTTGACTCACTGCCTGATGTTTGATGATACTGTTTAATATAAAATAAAATAAAAATTTCAAAAAAAAAGTAGGCACTTGGCATCCCACTGCACTTACAATGGCAGAAGTGGTCATTCAACTAACATACCCACTTGCCTTTCTCCACCCATCTCTCCCCTGCCAGCCTCACTGCTCCACTGCCAGCCTTGCCATTTGAGGCCTTCCAAATGTTATAATGTGATCCCAGGCATGAAAGAATCCACGGGTGGAGTCTGGTAACTCTGTTTATTAATCAGCAATTCCCCCATTTTTTCCGTGTAAGCCACAAAACAATAACAACAGTCACTGGTAACGTCCCAAACGAAAAAGTCAGCGCTGAAGGAATCCGCCCTCCAGCGCCATTTTATGCTGTCCTGTAGCCCTCCACCCTCCCTCAAACTGGCCCGCCCTCATGCTAGTCACTACGATTCTTCTCAGCCTTTTGCGCACGTGCTTGGCCAATTGCCAGTAACTGCGATTCATCGTTTCCTTCCAGCGCGCATGCATAGAACACAGCTGGCGGCGGCGGCTCAGTTTCACCAGGCTAAACTCCAAACAATTGCCGCCATCCTAGCACATATTTGTCAGTCTGCTGAGCCCTCCACACAGCACTGGCCCATGTTTCTCAGCCCTGGATGTGGGGAGGAAAGAGTCCACTACTGGAGAAACAAGGCGGTGAGCTCCACGGGGAGGGTTTGGTGAGCAAGCTCGACACCAAAGCCTTGCAAGAATATCCTAAGTGAAGACTTCCAAAGTCTCGCGAGAAGGCCACAGGCAACTTGGAACTTACAACCTTAGGAAAATACCTACAGCTACACCGGGTCAGCTGGGGCTTTGCACTGGGGCATTTGGCCATAGTGTGGGACCTGAGGCAGCACTCCTCGGTGGTAATGACACTGGCAAACTCAGGGCTGAAATAGAGGTCTGGTAACCGGCTGAAACTGCTGCTCTGCAGGGCAGCCAAAAGCACTTGGGGGCATACGCAGGTGAGGGGAGTTAAAGAGGAAGCAGTCTTAAAAAGGCTCAGGAATGGGAGGGACCAAGTCAGGAATGGCTTGAACCAGGGTGGGTCCTTGCTTAATGACTGGATATCATTCAGTGAACGACAGCAATGAGAACTGTCAATAACAGAATAACAGAGTTGAAAGAAAAAAAGAGATTTAAAAGAGAAGCTGGGAAGAACATATAACAAAAAGATGATATGCAAAAAGCCAAAAACTATAGAGGTAAGAAGCTCAGACTGATTTCAAGAGGTCATTTGGATATTAGATGTAGGCCTTTTATCAAAAATCAATCTTACCTGAGATGAATCCACTTTTGCAATTTCTATGGTAGCATCCAGCACACTATGAAGATTATCCTCATTCTCTTGAATGAGGAGATAAGCTACCAGGAGAACAACATGGACAGAGACTTGTGTTGCAATAGGAAGCATTGATTTAACGGAAGACAACCAGTCAAGCATGGAGGTCTTGTCTCTCAGAAGCCAAAGGAGTTGCCAAGTGACATGCAGTGAACCATAAGTACTATTTATGGGGAAGAAGTGCTCCCAAGAGACCTGTGGGAAATGAAAAAAGGCCTATTATAACAACAAAACTGCTTTCCTTCATGATGCCAAAGATGAATATTTTATTCAACTTTCAAATATATATTAAAACCATGATTTCCATAACTCACAGCCCATGTGGACAAGGAAAATACTGGCTAGGAATTGTGGAAATATTGGACTGGCACATCTGAACAGTGCCAAGTTGGGGAAAGCTGGCCTGTGCAAAGAACAATTACATTATCTTATTGCTGTTAAAAAGTTTTTTCATTCAAATAAATCACCAACATCACTGTTGTCAATTATGTCTTCCTCTTTTAAGCTAAAGCTAAGATTATACTTATATTACGTACCCTCTTAAACTTCCCAAATGTCAATCACCATAAAGGAAGTGCTAGAGTTCTGTTACTAAAGAGCACACTTAAAGCCCCAAACAATTATGAATTATTAGCATGCTTAAAATTAGCTGGAGCTCCTTAACATACAAAGTGATTCTTGTCTCCTCTTTAAGGAGGTTCTTCAAAGCAGTACCCCATTGCCACCCCAAGTAGACCTAAACATTTCTGGTTCTTAAGGCATATCATACATGACTACATCAATATAGGCTTAATATGAAGAGGAGTACGTTTTGGAAGCTCTCCAACCCATTCAGATGAACTGCTGGACTAACCCAGAGGAAATTTGATTTAGCCCCAGATGAACTTGGTTTTATTTCAGACTCAATTCTATTCGCCAATTAACTCCTCCATTTTGCATGAATTACAGGTAATCCTCAAGTTATGAATATAATGGGGCTTGCCAATTGCATTTGTAACTGGAGAATTCATAAGACTGAATCACGTAATTTGAACATGATTACTCTCTGCTTTTGTCCATGCATTTGCTAATCAAATGTGCGAGTTAAGTGCATGAGGTACCTCAGAGTAAAGAAGGCCATGGGGGGGCCTAGTAATGGAACCGGCCACCCAACACCTCCCCAACCTATTGAGAAACCTCATGTTTCCCCCCTCAAATCCTGCAGTGTGGATGGGTGCCTGAAATTGCACGAGATCACGATCCCCAGAATATTTCACTCTTGGTGCAAAAAGTATTTGCAAGCCGACTGGATGCTGGAAGGAAAATTGTCCTGATCTTTTCTCCCTCAAAGAAACCGCGGCAGAGAGGAGACAGTTCTTTGCAAAGTAAGTGAGTGTGGTAGGATGGGAGGGGGGAAACAGTGTAGGGAGCAAGGAGGGGGGAATAGGGTGAATGTTGCAGTGTCTCTATGGTCATTCATAAGAGTAAACGACTGCTGTGGTGCTGCAACATTTGTAATTTTGAGACTTTGTCATATATACTTGGAGGGATTATCGTGTAACTTCGAATGGTCATTAAGTGAACTGTCGTAACTCGGGGATTACCTGTATTTACCAGGGAGCTAGCTGATAGTATCAGGAAAAAGGACAATATCCTAGAGAAGCTTTATAAGCCTCTACAAACAACCTACAAATCTGGCTTCCTCCATTAACTTTTCTTGTCAGAATATTCTCTATTCATAAAAATCTTCAGTCCTAGAAAATAAAATTAGGTCTAGGTTCTACACAGTTTTAAAAAAGATTGAGAAGCAAGGACCAATATTACCCTGAATAATTGAAAAAGCCCAATAATACCAAAATTATTTAATATATGCTTCATTGATTATGCAAAAACTTTCAGTTATGTTGGCCATATCAAGCTACAGAAGAAGAATACTTTTCTGGATTGTTGGACATCCTCTTGTGAATTGCTAAATGCCTACTGTTGTACAAAAACAACACTGGACTTAACATGATCAAGGGTCTGGGTGTCATACTTTAGGTCAGGCATGTCCAACCCATAAGCCACAAGATGAGGCTCCACAAGATTGCATAAAAGTATTAAAAATACACATTATTTATATACATTAACTATATTATATATTTTGTGTATGTATGACCCAAGATAATTCCTCTTCACTCAATGCAGCCCAGGCAAGCCAAAGATTACACACCCATGCTTTAGTTACCTAACAGCCCTGACACATTAACCAAAAGACCTTCTCAAACCAAGATTCTACTTAGATAAAGGCCAATCCAATGTCTTTAAGAGGCCACAAACATGACATGAGCTAACAATTACCACATGTGCTTATTTGTATTGCCCCTTCAAAATCTGATTTATTCTCTCCTAATTTTCTTTCCCCATATTTCAGGACCTATTTTAATATATTACATTGTTTGGTTTGAAATAAGAGTTGAAAGTTTGAATTATTATATAACTATTATTTTACCACCCCTGGAACACTTAAAGTAAGCATGAAAACTTTACCAAGTGCTGTTCTCTCAGCTCTTCCTGCTGTACAATCTCTAAAAGATTAATGGCTAATTGCTGCCTAGTTGTGCTGTCATTTTCCTCAGTCATGTTGTCCTGAACAGCTGTAGATGATAATATTTGCAATGCAGGCATCACTAAGATGACAGCCATCAATGGAGTTATCTTTATTTCCGAACCTGACAAAAGCTTGATGGCTATAAAAACAAGAGGACATTTGTATTAAGAATTTTAAAACTCAGAACCATCTAATACAATACTGAAAAATAATAGAATACAGATACAATCTCCCTTTAGAATAGAAGGATATTCAAAAACATGCAGCATCCAACTTCCTAGGGAGTCATAATAAAGTGGCTGCATTTACATTTACACTCAAAGTTCCTTCAGTAGACAAATACCCTTTAATCTGAGATAATTTTACAATTATAAATAGGAATCTGAAATTCCTGGGTTGAATGGTGACAAACTGAGTTTATAACCTTGATACCTTCCAAGGACAAGGGACCAAGATAGCTCAGAGTTGAAATGCGGAGGTCTTGGTGCTCTCTGAACTTGGCTATTTTCTTGTTTTCTTCATTAAGTTTCTTCATTGGTGGTTTTCTTCATTACCCAAACTAGATAACAACATCAGTGCACATTGATGATGTTACCTAGTTTGGTAATGAAACGTCTGCAAGAAAACAACCAAACTCAGAGAGCATCAAAGACCCTCAAGGACAAAGTAATATTTCAGCATATTTTCATTGCGTTTAGTAAGTACCGTAGTTCTAATTGTTAAGTGAAAAACCCTTTGTCTTGCTTCATTTATCAACACCTGGTACCTGTAAGCTAACCACAAAAATATAATAAATAAGAATTGACCCATTCTTTCCAGGGAAAACAGCTTCTTAAGTGAGCTGTAGAACAGCAGAAAGCTTTAGCTTCTGCTAAATTTATTCCTGATGCACAAGAGTAAGATAAAGTAACTGAGGGGGTGGGGGGGAACTATGTTGAATTGCTTACTGTCCTACTGCTATGAAGTTTTTAAGATATACACTATGGGATCACATCCAGCATTTATCTTAGCTAGTGGGATTTTGGAATAAAATACAAAGGAGATAATGATTTTTCCAGATCTAACTCCACAAACAGTTCAGAAGCAGATGTTATTCAAAAAAGCCCACTGGGCAGCAAATCAAAAAGAAATTAATTCTTTTTTTCCTTTTTCCAGCAATTTGTCACAGATGCTCCAGAGAAGTTTATTGTGTTGAGATCATTTGAAGAAATGTAGTAGCAGCTTTTTTTTAATGCTCAGTGTTTTTCTTTTTACATTTTTAGAGGGAGATGAAGCACTTTGGATTGGGGCCAACGGTTGGGAAGAGGGAAAGTCCCTATACTCTATTTCAGTACATCTTATCTGGAAATCTATTAATATTTTCTTTTTTCAGATTTCTCATTTCTTTTTCTTTTACTTATTCAACAGTCTTTATTCGTATTTTATTAAATGTTCATTGTGATTTTATTAAATACTAATGGAAAAATGTTTGACAGTTGACTCTGGTATGTGGATTACATAAATTATTAAACTGATTGTCCACCCTTCACAATCTTGTTTCATCAATGGATAAATACTCCTGAATAATATTGGATTACTAATTGGTACCTTAAATATACATTAGAAAAATTAAATCAGCATAATGTCTAACTGGAAAAGTCTTTGAGATATTACAGAGGAAATTTCTGGAGTAGTTTTTGGCTGACAAATATGACAAATTTATATTTATTTATATTTATTAAAATTTATATACCGCCCTCTCCCAAAGGAGATTGTCATTAGATTTATAAACATTTTATTTTATGGAGCTGCAGTGGCTCAAGTGGTAAGAACAGAGTACTGCAGATCAGCAGTTTGGCTGATCGAATCCC